>PVKS010008995.1:0-65877 GCA_004027875.1 Aplodontia rufa | reverse complement strand
GCCTGGTGGGGTAGGAATGATATTAACAATAATAAATATCCCATGAACTTGTACAACAGATCTTTTTCAGAGTATTTCCGTGTACTTCATCATGTCTTTGAAAGAGCAATGAAAGGAGAGGCCAAGGTTTGAATCAGACTTTGCCATGAGTGACTGACATTAGCCGGGTCACCCACTGTCTTTAGGCATCCATTTCCTACGTAATTTGGTAGCTCCGTTAGTTGATCTGAATTCTCATTTTCTATGATGCTTTGTTACCTTGCTTAAAGAGAAAAGCTGTCGACCCTTGCAGGTAAAAAGGCATACACGAAGAGCTCAATAAAGACTTGTTGAACTAAAAATACAGTAACTGCCTGAAATTACAGCCTTTGCCAACAGGTGGGCTGGCATTCAAATATTGGCTTAATTATTTCCTAGTTCCTCAATCTCTGTTTCCCCATCTGTAAAATGGGATTATAACATCATCCATCTCATAGGGTCAAAGAGTAAGTTAGCTGATAAATATAAAGTGTGCCAGCAATCCCTGGCTCTTGCCATATGCTCAGTAAATGCTAGCTGCTCCTGGCTGGTGAATAAATTTGGACCAGGGCTGGAGCAATGGCTCAGCAGTTATGGCGTTTGCCTGGCGTGCGCAAGTACACAAGTTCAAACCCACCACCACATACACAGCGAAGTGTTGGAGCAACAAAAGCCACTTGAAAAACTAAATAAAGTTGATTATCTCTCTCTCTCTCTCTCTCTCTCTCTCACTGTCCCTCTCTCTCTTAAAAAAGAAAAGAAATTTGGAACACACTGGCACACAACCTGCAGAATCTTGATGTGTACGATGTGCACCCATGACTGCCACGAATCCACGTTGCTGTGGACTGAAGTGAACCTGAGAAGACAGGGCCTCTGACTTTACTGAAAGTTAGGAAAGGAGGCCACTGGACCACTATCATAGGTGGCAGCTTTATCTAGAAGATGTGCATGTGCCAAGGACAGGGAGAGTGAGCAGGTGGGAAATGGCCAATGATGTTGGAATCTGGGGGCAAGGTCTTTGGCGAGAATCTTCTCTCATGGTCTCCATTCTGATGATCCCAAAGGTCCAATTTATTTTTATGATGATGATTTGTCTTTCCATTCTGAAAGCGTTTTCTTCTATAATGGCTTGATTTTGCAACATTTTGCAAATTCTCAGGGACATTATTATTGCCCTTGATGGACACTGGCCTTGCTATCCTTTCATAGAGAAAAGTTGCACCATCTGACATCCAAGTAAGCACCAAATCCTATGAGTCCTATCTTCCAAAAGGTATCTCCATCCATCTGCTCCTCTCTCTCCACTGTTCAGTCAAGGTCTCCTTGTTCTCACTGGGAATGTACCTCTTGCCAGCATCTCTGCCTTTGGATTGGAAATGTCCCAACTGGATTCAGAGCTTGCATTTTTTTAAGAGGGAGGGACAGTGAGAGAGAGTGACAGGGAGAAAGAAAGAATATATTTTATTTATTTATTTCACATGGCTTTCGTTGCTCAGAAATTTCATTGTGTAAGTAATTCTATGGTTTGAACTCATGTCTTCGCGTGTGCCAGGCAAGCACTGTAACCACTGAGCCAACACTCCAGTCCCAGAGCTTGCACTTTTAACACCTCTACTGTGCAATGAAAAACTGTGGGTTCATTTGCTCTGATTATCTCCAGCTCACTTTTATGTTCTTGGGAAAGTTACTAATCTTGCTCCATTTTCTTATTTTTCAAAGGCGGATGATAATAACAATAACAACTTCATAGGATTGTTTTGAAAATTAAAAATATTTATCCATGCTAAGTTCTTCACATAGCCTCCCACTCTTGATCATCCTCAAACATCAGTCCCATCTCTCGTACTTGCAATATCACCACCACGACCAGCAGCAGCATCAACACCATCAAGGAAAGTGGGGCTGGAATAATGGATCAGTTCTTGATGTCACTAACATTGCTGGTCAACCACAGGAACATCAAGCCCTTCTTGTTGACTCATGAAATTCTAACAGATGAGAGATGTTGAAGGAGATAAGATAGCTGAGCCTGGTGAAGTGATGTAGAACATGCCCAGATCTTCACAAGACAGTGGAAGGGAATTGGGAATATAATGTTTAAAACATACAACAGCAATAGTGTAACTACTTCTACTGCTGCAATCACTGTTCTGACCACTTTGGGGATATGTGCTGTAAGAGTCCTCAATCATCTGGGAATGGAAAGAAACATACCACCTTGCATCTGTCTAGCTTAGTCTCCCCAAAGATCCTACCCTGCAGTTTTATCATCCCTATTTTATGTCTTCTGACAGAAAACACTAGAACTCTTCTAAAACGCCATGTTCCTTCTCTAGATTGTGCTCAATGTAGGAAACTCTTTCTGACATCAATGTCCAACATGAAATTGAATGAGCTGCCTTAGGATGCAGGCAGGTGCCCATCACAGGAGTCATTCAAGTGGAGTCCAAATGTGGGGAGAATTTTTAAGCACAAAAGAGCAGTGAGTGAGATGATCTTTATGTTTCTTCCAAGGCTAAGAGCTTTATTTTTGAAATCCCATCTGCGCTGACAACCCCAAAGCATTATGGGTTTTATTTTTGTACAAATGACATTAATGGAGCTCTCCTTTGCACCTTGGAAGCCATATTCCACAAACTTGAAGAGAACCTGCAGTTTATGAGAATATGCTTAATCATACACTGGTTAGTTAGTAACCTTTATCTGTAAATCCCCTCAATAAAATTCCAAGGCATTAATCAGCCATAAAACTCCTTAGAGGGGCATTTTCCTTAGCTAAACTCAGCATTTTCTAACTTCCTGTAAATATTCACTCACATGAAGCAGTTAATAGGTTTCCTCATGCAGAACATTGCTAGTCACCAATGGAAAAATTCTCTAAAAGATAGATTGCTTTCCTGTGGCCTTAGGACAAGTGCTGATCAAAACCCTTCTGCCTCCTGACACTTCCAGTTAATATCAGTCCTCAAAGCTCTGATCCCAGGGCCAAATGAAGGTGGATCCAATGAGGGGTCCCACTATGTTGTCTTGCAGACCCTGACTCTGGTGCGCTCAGGGCTGGTGGCACAGATGATGTGTTGTCTTGCTTAATGCACTGTAACTACAGTCCTCAGAGTTGCCTTGCTTAGAATGTAGTGTGGAGATGCTGTTCAGAGGGCCATTTTGCAAATGAAGGAGCTGAGGTTTAGACAGCCCATCTTTCAACTAATATGATAGCCACCGGCTATTTAAATTTACATTAGCATTAATTAAAATCATACAAAATTAAAAATTCATTTCCCAACTCTCCCTCTAGCCACATTTCAAGTGCTCCTTAGCCATATGTTCCTACTGGCCACTCCATTGGACAGCGCAGAGTGGAATATTCCCATAATCTCAGGAAGTTCTTTTGGACAGCATTGGTCTCAAAGGTCACTTGGTCCCTTATATGTTAGAGCTGGAATTGAAAATTTTATGAGGTCTTTAAGATTTCTGTGCACCACTGTGCTCCAGAGAGAGTTCATAGAGGATGCTTTCAAACTGCTCAAGCAGTTGATAGATGGAATCGTCAGGAGGATCAGGGTGCATATGTTTATGCTATGGACGTGCTATGTTGTGAGAGGCTAGGGGGCGAGCACTTGAAAATAAGCCTTCTTCATGCCCCCATTTGGTAACCAAACTCACATCATTAACAAATATCAGGGCTCAGACCTGGGCCTGAACTCTATAGCCCTCCCCTTCAAAACATTAATATGCTTGTCCTTGTGACCTAAAAATACAGTGAAATCCCAGTGTACTTCAAAATCCTTTCAACCAAATCACTACAGATAACTTGCCTATGTGCTGATGGATTATTATTGTTTTTAAGATGCATCCTCAATTTTATAAACTGATCAGTGATCATGCAGAGCCCTGGCATGAAAGGTTCCTGGGGGCGAGTCCTCAGAACCTCTCTCTACCAACAACTCCTCCCAAGGCATCAGCACCTGTAGACTAGAGCCCTTCTTGTAACAATTCTCAAGTTCAGAGAGGTCTCCAAACTGTGCAAGAAAGACAGAGGAAATATTTAGTGCAGTTTCTGGAGCCATAAAAGAAAAAAATTAACCAAGCTTATTAGCCTCCCTGTTTCTTTTCTCCCATAAAGCGAGCAATTGGCAATAAATGCCATTCTGCTTTTTAACAGATGAATGGCCCAGTTGTGATAAATCCACTAGCATTTTCTGGGAGAAATATATTTTGCTCCAGACAGTTTTAGTAGTGGGACCATATTTTTCAAAGGAGCGGTGAGGACACTTTTGTGACTCTTCAAACTAGTGTGAGGTCTGGGCCAGGAGAGATCTGGTACTCTTGGGATTCAATTTCAAAGTCAGGGAAAGGCCATTTTGTGGCTCCTTACCATGCCTGTCCGCTTGTTGGCAGAATCTCCATCTTCCGGTGTCTTCACAATTTTATCTGATTCTACATTTCTCCTGGGATTAGGGAATATGCAGATGTTACTTCTATTTTTTAGGTAAGAAGCTGAGACAAATCAGCACCACCCCCAGTTATGATCTTCACCCATTTTTTCATTCCCTGCAATCTCTTCTTGTTCTGTCTAATGTAATCCACTGGGTTTGGATACCAAAGTTCTTAGATGCCCACTCTGAGCTTCCTTCCCAACATCTCCCCTTAGCTTTAATCCATCTCACAGTGACCTCTGCTTCATTGTGTCCTGACCGCCCTCCCTCTACCTCGTCCCTATCCCAGTTTCTACAACTATGTTCCTGATTGCAGTTGGTGACACCATCATGAATCTGAACTAGAATCTAGGGAATGGTCTTAGACCATTTCTGCTTCCCACCCTGATTAGCCTGAAGACATTGTCAGTCTTTCCTGCTTCTTGAATCTGTCTGCATCCCTCCATCTCAATAACCTCAATAACACCTGCCATAGTCAGACGTACTTGCTTGGATTGTCACACTTGGTCATTGGGTTTTGGGATTGTGCCCTCCTCCATTGGCTCTGCTCTCATCCCTGTTGGATCAACTCCAGATTTCATTTTTCTTTTTCTAAGAGTAGTTCTTGTCTGTGCAGCTCCAAGCTTGCTTCTCCAGGCCATTCAAAGCTTCTGTTGGTGGTCAGTAACTTTAATATATTTCTTTTCTGTCTAAAGTGGCCAGTGTCTACTTCTGTCACTGGTGTCTAAGAACTCTGGTGAATATAGCATGCAGTGATGAGTGGAAAGATCCATTCAAATAAGGCTCAGAGAGGGTTCATAGAAGGATGAAGCTCAAGATGAGAGACTAAAGTGGGATCTGTCATCTGAATAGACATCTCTGGAAAAAGAAGAGACAATGACTTGGTCCAGCAATTTCCACCAAGAGCTGAAAGCACTTTGCTGAGACTTGGAGGGTCTTGTAGACATTTCTAGGCATGCACAGCTGGGGTGATTCTGAGTCATCAGCCCTAAATTCTGATTCAGCTGAGTCACTTATTAGAGATTGGCTTAGAGAGTTGATGAATCATGTTTGTTCAAGAGCATAGCTTATTGGCAAGTCCACTAACATCTCCACCCTTAGTTTCGCAACCTGCATGTGATACACAGATAGTTATTAAGGATTTACTGTGTGTAGTGGGAAGGAAGAATTCTTATCTAAAGGCAAAATGCAGTGACTTCTGCATTCTGAGGGTGATAGGGTGAAGGGGAGAAATTCATACTTTTTTACTATTCAATGGGCCTTTGGCTCCTGAGCCCACTTTGGAATGGAAAGACCGATTAAGAGGATCTACAATTATTCTACATAATGTAATAATATGATTTTCAGTTTATTCCTGGAGGTCTTAAAAATCAGAGAGTGGGAACCAAGGAGCTGGGTGAGGATGATGTCTAGAAGCTGGGT
The DNA here is from genome assembly GCA_004027875.1 of Aplodontia rufa. Lineage (NCBI taxonomy): Eukaryota > Metazoa > Chordata > Mammalia > Rodentia > Aplodontiidae > Aplodontia > Aplodontia rufa. Next base: position 59,998 of record PVKS010008995.1, on the reverse strand, counting down.
ATTGGGGTTGGTGACAGACCAGGAAGAGAGGGTCAGCTAGGAGAACCCATGTCCCAGCAATATGGCAGCAGGCTTGTAACTAGAGGGCGATGGCCTAGGAGGTCTTGACTTATGAACTTCAGAAGCAGTGAAGTCAGAGAAGTTTCTTTTCTATCTCATGCTGCAATTTTTATCTTGTTCCTGGAATTTTCAGTAAAGCCTGTATCCAAATGGCAGTACTGTGCTTGGGTGTTTTGACTTATGATAGGACAGGCCTCTGTCCATGCTTGCAGTAAAGAGATGGAGAGGGGCATTTGCATGGGAGGTGAAAGGCCCCAGGTAGCAGGTTACATACACTGGAAATTCCTTCCCACCCAACATGAACCCCAGACATTTGCAGGAGGACCTGTTCTTTTCTGTAGACACATACAGGATGGGGACTTGAGTCACTCTGTTTAATAATTAGAGGAAACTGTGAGTGCAGAAGGAGAAGTTCAAGTTACATATGCCATCCAGTTTCCTGGTCTGTTCATAAAAGATTTATTGAGTCTCACCATGTGTCAGGTACTTTCCATATGCTATTCTATGGGATCTTGACCTGGCGGGTAAGAGTGGCACTGTGATGAGCATCTAGCCAGGGAGGAAGCATCTGGGAGATGGGGGACAGTTCTGGGCCTGTCTGCTCACGGGTTCCTCAGAGCTCACACTTGATGATGTGTGAAAGGCTGCTCAATCCCTACAAGGCCCTGGGAGGACCCATGAGTCTGTCGCATTTTTCATTTTCTGGGTGACGAATCAGAGCACAGGGAAGACCAACAAGGGAATTGTGGCTACCACCTGGACCAGATTGTCACAGTGTTAATACCACAGGGCCCTCACTGCAGCTGGCTCTGATCTTAATAAGTGCTTCACAACCACTTTTTGTTGGGTGGAACTTAGATAATGTGACTTTTATTTGTAGACAAGCTGTTTATTTTGGTTGGCCTAGAATGTTTTCTTCTCCCATTCCTTCTACCTGATGTGGGCTGAAATGTGTCCTCCAAAAAGATATGCTGAAGTCCCAACCCTTGGTATCTGTGACTGTGACTTTATTTGGAAATGGGGTCTTAGCAAGTGTAATCAGGTTAAGACATTAGGGTGAACCCCAATGTGTACTACTGCCCTGAGAAGAAGAGACAGAGACTCATAGAAAGAACTCCATGTGATGACAGAGACAGAGATTGTAGCCACGCAGATTTCAGGCAAGGGACACCAAGGATGGCCAGCCACAAAGAAGTCGGAACAGGCAAGGAATGAGTGTATTCATCCCCAAAGAAGAGTGGGCTCATTGCCACCTTGATTTTGAGCTTCTGCTCTCCAGAACCCCGAGAGAAGAACTTCTGTTGTCTTAAGCCTGCTGCTTGTGATCCTTTGTTACATAGTTCCAGGAAGCCAATACATCACCCTAAAGCACCTGAGGCCAGTAGAACCTAGCTCCTGAAATTCTCATCCTTTTATTCATGCCCTGGCTCTGAAGAAGTCTGTAAGGAATTGAAACCCAAGCCTTGTGCTCAGGTGAACTTCAGAGTAGGGAGCAAGAAATGCACTCAGTACTGGGTAGATGAGGTGGTAACTGTCCCTGGGCCAGTCCTTTGCAAATGGTCCTTATTCAGCTGGAGGAGGTGTTATTGTGATTACTCCAAGTGGAGCAGGGGACTTGCCATGGGCTCTGGAGTCAGAAGGGCTGTGTTGGGGGCTCAGCCTCTCCATTTTCTGCTCATGGCCTCTATAGTGAGAACTTCCTGCCTCTCACTCCAGCACTCTTTCTTGCATTCGTTACTTTCACGGCTCTCAGTCCCTGAAATGATCTAATTGATTTTGCCATTTATTCCATTCTCAACTGAAGCATGACTGGGATGTTGGGCCAGATGTTCCTGCGGTGGGAGCTGTCCTGTAAGTTGCAGTGTGTGCAAGGGTGTTCCTGGCCTCCACCCACTAGGTGCCAGCAGCACTCTTCCCAGGCATGGCAGTGAAAGGTGTCCAGACATTGCTAAATGGCCCCTGGGGTAGAGTGTCCCTTGGAGAGAAGCGCTGGTGTCTCCTGTAGAAACAGTTGCCTGTCCTCTACTGTCTCTCCAGCACCCTGCAGAGCGTACATGCACAGTGTTGCTACGTCAACGTGCTTGTCAAGCATACTGACGCACGGCTGCAGAGTTGAGTTGTGGGAACTTTAAGGAGAAAGTCCCATCTCTGGTTGGAAGACACCCGGGAGGGTCAGCACCAAGGAGCTGGCTTGTGGGTGGAATCTGGGCATGAGCAAGTTTGTCCTTGCCAGGTTTGGCAGAGGGCAGGTCCTGGCAAAGGGAGGAGGTGGCCTGTGGCATGAGGTGTGCTGGTGCGATAATGCTGTTGGGGCGAGGGCTAGGGGGAGCAGTGCAGAGAGGCTGTAGAACACTGTGGTGGGATCCTAAGGACGGCAGAGGGTTTGAATTCTACTTTAAGATGTCTGATTAGTAAGAGAAAGTCACTCTGAAGTCATCAATGTGCCTCATTATCCCCTTGATTTGTGCTCTTTGCTGACAGATTAGTGCTTCATGAAATGAAATGCCATTACCCTTATAGCTCAAATTTCTCTATTTTTGCTTTTACTCAGCAACTATCACGTCTGATCATTTTTACATTAATTGCTTATAACACTGCTTTGCTTTAAATATATTATTTAAAAACATTTTGTTTTACAGTTCATTTCACAGCTAGAAATTCTGTAGACAGTGGTCATAAATCTCCCTTGAAAGAAGCCAGAAGTTGTCTGCTTTAATTTCATATCAATTTCCTATTGCTGGGAAAAAGTGCTAGCAAAAAAATTCTCAAGCACTTGCAGTTGTTCAAGTTTTACTCTACTAGTTGGTTACTATTTTTAAACTGAATAGATTACTTACAGTATGCTTTGTTTGAGGTTTGTGCTTCAAGCAGTGTTTTGAGACAAAGTATAAGATTTTGAATAGAAGTAGCAGTTACTGGGTGGGAGAGATGGTTCAGTGGTGCAGCACTTGCCTGGCATGTACCAGGTTCCAGACTGGATCTCCAGCACCACAAACACAAATAAAGGGAAAACAAAAACCAATGAAAAAAAAATAACCCTTTCTTGCTTTCTCCTCTCTCGCTCTCTAAAAAAAAAAATTAATAATTTAATTTGGAGATGTGACCAAAAGGGTAGTAGCACTAAGATTTAAAAAATAGCACAGACCAGATAGATTTAGCTAGAACTCTAACTTTTGTACTCACTAGCTCTGTGATCCTGATGAGCAAGTTATATTAATCTCTCAGTCTTATTTTTTCCCCACCTATGCAATGTCAGAAATGTGTAACCAAAGGCTGCCAAAGCTCAGGGTTCTAAAAGATCAACAACAATCAACAATTTGGCTCACAGATTTTTTTTTCCCTTTTGGGCAGGGATCAATGTGGATGACTTGTTTCTGGCTCTCATGGAAACAATTCAGAGATGAGACTGGAGTTGGAGGATGCCTTTCCAAAGCGGTACCCTCATTGACTACTGCCAGGGAGCTCAGCTGAGTGTGACAGCAAGGTGACTGTATGCGGACTCCCTAGCTGAGTAACCTCCCAGTCATTGGGCCACTTGCATGCAGAAGCAGATACAAACCAGCCCACATTCAGAGTGGCGATAAAGGTGCTTTGTCTTGATGGGAGTGGGGACAAGTTTACATTATAAAAAAGCCTGTGGATGAGAGATGTTGTGGCAGATATATAGTCTACCATAATGATTGTATGGGTTCTCTTATAATGAACACTTAGTATACAGCAACTTCTACCATGAGTATTCATTATAATTCGAAGTGTTACTTCAATCAAGTTTTAATTAGGTATTAGTTCTTGCTTATAGGTCAAGCTCTCTCTCCTCAGTTCTGAGCATTTTCTACTTCTATACCAAAAGGATTGTCAGTCCTGGTATGCCCAATATACCTAGGGGTCATCCCTGAGACCTCCAGCTCACCAGTCCTCTTGGTATACCCACATACCACATACCTGGGGGTCACCCCTGTCACCTCCAGCTCAACAGTCTTCCTGGTACATCTACATACCTAGGGGTCATCCCTGAGACCTCCAGCTCACCAGTCCTCCTGGTACATCTACATACCTAGGGATCATCCCTGACACCTCCAGCTAACCAGTCCTCCTGGTACACCCACATACCACATACCTAGGGGTTATCCCTGACACTTCCAGCTCACCAGTCCTCCTGGTACATCTACATACCTAAGGGTCATCCCTGACACCTCCAGCTCACCAGACCTCCTGGTACACCCACATATCTAGGGGTCATCCCTGACACCTCCAGCTCACCAGTCCTCCTGGTACACCTACATATCTAGGGGTCATCACTGACACCTCCAGCTCACCAGTCCTCCTCATACCCCACATGGTACACACACATACCTAAGGGTCACCCCTGTCACCTCCAGCTCACCAGTCTTCCTGGTACGTCTACATACCTAGGGGTCATCCCTGACACCTCCAGCTAACCAGTCCTCCTGGTACATCTACATACCTAGGGATCATCCCTGTCACCTGCAGCTCACCAGGCCTCCTGGTACACCCACATGGTACACCCACATACCTAGGGGTCATCCCTGTTACCTGCTGCTCACCAGTCCTCTTGGTACACCCACATACCTAGGGGTCACCCCTGATACCTCCAGCTCACCGGTCCTCTTGGTACACCCACATACCTAGGGGTCACCCCTGATACCTCCAGCTCACCGGTCCTCTTGGTACACCCACATACCTAGGGGTCACCCCTGATACCTCCAGCTCACCAGGCCTCCTGATACACCCATGTACCAAGAGGTCATCCCTGACATCTCCTTTTTCTTCCACAATATGTATTTAATCCAGCACCAAGTTCCAGGATGCTACCTTTCAAAAAACTCACAAATACCCACTTTCTATCATATACACAGCCTGAGCCCTAGACTAAGCCACCATTTTTTGCCTGAAACACATATTTCTCTGCCTCCAAAATGGCCTTCCTACCACCGGTTCTCCACATTGTGGCATCCCCCCCCCCCAAAGCAAATCTGGTTGTGCATTCTCGCTATCATAAACCACCCAATGCATCTGACTCCCACTGGAATTAAGATCAAAACCACTACTGGACTGCACGAGGGGCCTGGCTTCCTGTCTCTCCACCTCTTCTTACATCAGAGTGTACCCCCTGTGCCCTCCCTCTGTGGGTTTCCCTCCATTTCTGCAGCTCCTGGACACAACTCCACTTCCTTTTGCTGCAGGCCTCTCCACGTACTGTCGTCTCAGCTGGGATGCCACTTGTCCAGACCTGCACAGTCAGGACCGCTGTTCCTGTTCATTGTTCCTGCAGTGTTATCTGTGACGTGATGTTTTGGGGCAGAACCACAGGCAGCCAGCTTCAGCTGGTTTATACTAATAATATGCACATTTTGCATAACAGTAAGCCCAGAGGTAGGAGAGACTACAAACTGGTCGTTGAGTGGCTTTTCAATGTCACCAAATTCTTTCCGTATTAAGGTTTTCTGAGATTTTTCATGATTGATTTCCACACTACCTTCAGCCTAAAGCTGGTTCCCGTTCACAGCATGGCTGCCAGCAGCACTGGACTCAACATGTTTCTGTTTCCTTCTCCTGCAACCCTGGAATACAATGCTCTTCTTCCATACGGTTGGGCCACCATACTCCACGTTCCAAGCTGGCCTTCAGTCAATATTGGCTGCCAAGAGAGTATCATGGTGTGAATGACATGAGCCAATCACGATCCACCAATAAAAGAGGAAGAGAGAGCAGTGTCTCCCAAGTCACACGACATTGTGGAAGAGCAGGGACTTGTCAACAAAATGGAGGTTATGTTAGGAAGGAGATGTTGGGAACAGCCAGCAGGGTCTGTCTGAATAAGCTATATGCCTCTCCTGGGTGGTATTTATTCCAAGTTGTAAGTACAAAAATTTAATTGTGGTCGAATGCATATGACATAAAGCTTACCACCTCAACTCTTGGTAAGTGTACAGTAGTACAGTGGTCTTGAGTACATTCACATCATGCTACCAATGCCACCATGCATCTGTAGAACAGCATCTACTAGAACAGAAGCTCTGCATCTATTAAACAGTGGCTCCATTTCCCACTCTTCCCAGTCCTGGTACCCGCCTTTGTGCTTTCTATGTCTCTGAGCTTGACTCCTCTTAAGTACCTCATGTAAACGGAAGCATCCATTGTTAGTCCTTCTATGACTGGTGTATGCCGCTCAGCATCATGTCCGAAAGGCTGTGTATCATGTGACAGAATTCCCTTCCATTTGAAGGCTGAAAGTGTTCCATTGCATGTCTGGACCACAGTTTCTTCACATGGGTGGACACCTGGGTGGCTTCCACTTTCGGCTATTGATGCTGCTGTGGTCCCAGGTTGTAACAGTCAGGCACAGGTGTCCAGCCTTGCCTGTCTCCTGGCCTCTTGGTGCTGTGAACTCCACCAGGCACCTGCTCATGCTCAGCACTGACTGTGGGACCTGGGCCATGGCTGGCAGAGTGCAGGCACTCAAACACTGACTAAGTGAATAGGCAAATACAGCTTGGGACAGTTGGCAAACCATCTGACATCTTCATGGTCCTTTTTTCTTTTCTCTAAAATCTCGTAATTGTGTATCAGAAGATGTGAACGTGTAACTGTATCAAGCTTCTCTATCTAGATCCATCAGAAAAAAGTAAAAAGCTTTTGTTTTTAAAAAAAGAGAGCGAGAGAGAGAGGAAAAGGCTTGTTCAATCAAATTACTCTAGCAGGAAATTATTTACCTGCTTTTGATCATCTGGGGACAATTTTACAATGATTTTTGTGATAAAGTACAGTCATACAGACTAGACATTTTAAATCAAATTTGAAGAGTTTTTTTAAATCCAAAATTTTGTGAAGATGATACAAGAACTTAATTGGAAGTGAAAGTTTCTGGCACACTGTGACTTTCAGCATGAGAGTCCTCAGGTTCTTACAACCCCTGGACACAGGAAGAAACCCAGCCAGTCTAGAGAAGGGAATTATTGGCTTGGAATGGTTTTGTCCTTCACTTTAGATTAAGCTGAATGATAATTTTATTGAATACTATTCATTCTGAGCTGGTTGATGTTTTAAAAGTTATTATGGAAAGTTTCAAAAGTCAATAAGTCAAGAGAATGGTAGGATAAATTCTCATGTACCCATGATCCAATTTCAGCAATTATCAACTCCGGGCTAATATCTGTGCCTCCATCCACTTCCCCCTAGATTGTTTTGGAGCAATTCCCAGACATTATATGATTTAATCCGTATGGATTTCACCTTGTGTTTGCTAGGGAAGTACTCTTTAAGGACACGTAATGACAATACTATCTTTATATCTAACTAATTAAGTATAATTACTTACAGCAATGAAATAAGGAGCCAGTGTCAATTTTTTCTAATTATTTTTTATTCTTAAAAAAGTTTTCTCCATCAGTCAAGTAAGTCTCACACATTGAAAGTTTTGGACGTGCCTCGCTTATTTTGAGCTCCCATCCTTCCTCCTCTGGTCATTTTCCTCACCCCTTGCAATTCATTTGTTGGGAAAACAACTTATTTGCCTCTATCCTTTCCCATATTTGGAATTTGCTGATTGAATTTCTGTGACATCATTTAACCTGTTCCTCTGCCTCTCTATTTCCTGTAACTTGGTAGTTGGCTGATGAAACTCCATAGATTCAGGTTGGGGTTTTCTGCAAAGATACCACAATTTTTAATGAGTGGTGTTTTTCATCACATCTAATGGACTTTCTTGCTGTATTGCTGGTAGTGGTTCACAGCCATTCCCAGATCCGTTATTTCATTAAGCTTTACAAAATGTGAACTTCTAATTATATCATTGTTTATTTTTGAAAAGCTGGAATACTCCTGTGAAGAGAACCCCTCTCATTTGCCCCTCAGTTATGCGCAGATGCTTTGTATACAAAATACAGAATCAATACTAATTTTATCTTTACTACTTTTCAAACTGTCAAAAGTGACCACTGAGATTCTCTCCTCCCACTCACCCTCCTGCCTGTCCTGCTCTTCTCTCCCTCTGTCATTTTCGTCAGCTGATTTAAGCAGCTTTCTATGCCTGTGACAACGCCAGCTTAACTAACTTACACGGATTTGATAGGCTCCAATAGCACTTGTTCCTTTTTAATTTTACAGTGCTCATTTCTATTTGGAGAGAATATTTATATGGATTACTTGATTAATACTTTCTTTAAATGTCACTTGGTGCTTTCTCCAGACTGTCCCTGTAATATGCCAAGGAAGATACAGAAGCAGAGACCCCCAAGTGAGGTTGAAGCAAGCACCTTTCCCCCTCTAACAGAGGGAGATGCAGTAGGGCGTGCTTTCTGCCATTTTCCTTTCTTCTTCCTACCTGGGATGTAGATGCAACAGCCAGAGGACAGCACTGATCATGCCACAAAGAGGATGAACAGTAATGTGCACATGGTGGTGGTGCAGTGGAGATTGAATTTGGAACCGTAGTGACACTGTCAAGGAATTACTCCATTTTGAGATTACAGTGCCTGACTTCTTGCTATAGGAGGAAAAAAAACAAAAAAAACAAACACCATTTTTTTTTAAGAGAGAAGGACAGTGAGAGAGAGAGAGAGTGAGAGAATCAATTTTATCTCATTTTTCATGTGACTTTCGTTGCTCAGACACTTCATTGTGTTGGACACACTTGCATGACAAAGAGACCCTTGGTAGCTGAGACGAGATTTTATGGGGTCTGAGTGACAAGATGGCTGATCCTGGGACTGGAGGGAACAGCAACATGTGGCCTGGAGTGAGTGAATTTACTAGCTCTTGCGGCTTTCTCCCAAGAACAGGGCTTGGGTGGGGAGATTTGAAACTGCCTCCGAGCCTTGACATTGGTTAGTGCTGGCTCGGGTGTGGTGAGGTGGGGTGTGCCTCTAAATGGTTGTGCTTTGTGAAAGAGGCATTTGTATTTACATCTAAATATGGCCATCCTCATTGACGGTCATCCAACAGGTTGTGTAGGTGGTGCCAGGGTTCAAGCCTGCATCCTTGCACGTGCCAGGCAAGCGCCACTGAGCCACCGCTCCAGTTCCCAATAACCTTGTTTTTTAAGCTTCTGTTTATTGGTATTTTGGGTTCTTGCAGTCACATATTTTCACTGATAATGTTTGTCCAATGTTATGCACAGACTGAGTGGGAGAGCTGGGTTTTCATCCCAGGTTTCTTAATATCTGAAGTTTATGTTCTTTTGTTAAATAGCAGAGAATCTTGGGCAAGGAATAAAATTAAGTACTTCTACACAGAGCCCCCTCATTAACTCTTTAATTACCCCCAGTTATACTTCCTGCAGGAAAGGAGGAATAAATGCCTGATTTGTAAACCAGCTGCTTTTGCCCAAGGCCATGTGGTTCCCTGAATAAGAGCCAGGATTAACACACATTATCAGCTTCTCCTTAGCAGGGAACAAGATGCCTCTGGCCCCCCATAACGAGCTGATGAAACATACAAGTCTTTTCTTGCTTCTTGTCAAATGATTTCTAACCCTTCCACGCCAAAAATGCCTCTTTTATTAACTCCTTGCAAGGTGTAATATGTTTTGAAAGGTTTCGTTAAGAGAACTACACTTGTTAATAAAAATCTGATCCTTTTCCCATTTAAATTTAATCAAATGCATATATAAAGTCTAATCATAATTTCTCATCCACATGACCAGTGTTATCACGCTGAGTTGGTTCTAATTTCAGTAAAGTAAGGAAACTTTGGTTTGCCTGTACATTCTTGATTTCTGTTGCGATTTAAAGGTTAATGGGTTTAAATTGAAGACTTGAGTGTCCAGGACTCCCTGGTCACCTTTGCATAAGCTTGCAGTCTGGGAGCTCTACTGGCTACCCAGGCTGAGGGTCCCTGATCTACAACCTGGCCATTTTCCATGAAGTTGACTGGCTCCCTCCACAATACAAGGAATAGAAGAGGGCACCAGGCAGAAGACGGATTCCATTCCCCCACAAGTTCCTCTTGGTACCACAAGCCCTGGTTGTCCTAGGTCCATCTAGCTCTTGGGACTCCTCACTCCTGCCTGGGTCTCAGCTAAGCCTCATCCCTGAAGACCAAGTGTGGGGTATTCAGAAGTCCCACACACAGAGGTAGAGGGATGCAGAATTGGTCTTTTTTTGGCACACATCCTACCTGGTTTCTCTGCTTATCCTGTTCCCGTGATTGAGTTCTGTTTGAAAACCATTTTCAGAGCACCTACCATGAGCCAGCATAGTATGAGATCCAGCTAGAGATGAATAAGATCCTTTGTTTGTTACTGAGCTTCTGCTTTGATAATCAGGTTTTGCTTCCTTTGTAAACTTAACCCTTATGAGGTGCTACTTACCTAATGCTAGCCTCCCCCTTCCTTTTAGTGGAGTAGGAACTCTCTTGCCTCAGCCCCAGTCACTGATGTCCTCTGCTACAGCCTAGCTAGAGTCTCCACCACCTCAACACTGGAGATTCTCCCATTCTGCTGCCCCATCCTTCGTACCAGACTGAGGTCCTATGTGGCTTTCTGCCATGTGACTATCTTCTGCTCACTACCAGCGTGCAGGGAGTGGATGTGTGCACTCTAGGACTGTAGCAACACACCCAGAGCATGGTGAATGTTAGGTGCTGGTGAGCATTGCTGCATGATGGAAGGAAGGGGGTGCCAGCGTGCAGTGGGAGTGTGGCTTTGAGATGAGGGGGCAAGGGACCCGGGAAGTCTGGCAATGGTATAGGTTTTCCATGGTGTATGATGTGGCCACCTGTTGTGATATGGGCTGAAGGAGAAGCAATGGGTCAAATACCACTGCCATTATCAGGCCATCTTGGAATGAGTGATGGCCAGGTAGATAGTGATTAGGGACAGCAGTGTTGGGGACAGACGCTGGTGCAGCAGGAGAATCTGATCCTCACGAGGAGGGGACTTTGACATAAGAACTCAGGTGCTGGGATGGCACTGGGGATCCAGGATGCTTACCAGAGCTCTGTGGAACATAGAGGGACCTGCTGAGAATGGGAAATCATAGCTGATGATGGCAGGGGGCTAGTGTCACTAGGGAGGAGCCCGTTCTTAGGAAGCAAAGTTAAGTGGAGAGATTTGGGATGAGGGGAGGAGCTGCCTGCCTCTCCCTTGCACTTTCCTCCATGGCCCCTGAGGCAGGAGGCTTTGTCTTGGTTCCACCTGCCTGCATCCTCTCCTCTGTCTTAAGGTCCTGGCTGTGAGCTTTGTCCTTGATTACTGCCTCATGTCCCTGGACCCTGTTCCAGCTTGTTCACCCTCCCCTGAGGAAGCCAGGCCTAAAAAGGCCACCTTTGCAGCTGTGCACCCCTACTGATCTCCCCAGCCAGAGCGTCCACTAATTTACTTACTGGCATTTCACACTGATGTGCGAGGACTCATCGGTCAAGTTCCAAGCGTGCATATGACTCACATGTTTTTGAAGAATATGTGGAGGAGAAAAATAAGAAAAAAAAAAGAAAAAGAAGAAACCAGGGTGGGGGGAAAAAAGAGAGGGGGATGGTTTTAGTCATGTAAGTCATGAAAGCACCTACCAGGCTCGCTGTGGGTTTGTTTGTTTTAGAAAATGACTGGAGGCCATAATGTTTGAACTCTTCCATTGTGGAGTCTGCTGAGAATTCAAGCAGGGCCAACCCTGGAGACTTCTCTGTCTTCAGTTCCTGAAATGGAAAAAAAAAAAAAAAGAAAGTCTGAATCTTATTAAGCAGAGCCACAGGACTTGGACAGAAAGAAATAGGAAAACACAATTTTGCATTCAAGTCTGGGAAGGAAAAATAACTTCAGAGTGAGTCAGACATACTTTGGAATTCCTTCAGCAATGACACAGCAAGACATACCCAGTGTGTGTGTGTGTGGAGGGGGGCGGGGGGTGGAGGTCATCTCTTAGCTGATAAACTCTTTTAAAATTTTCATAAGGGGACAGTTTTTTGTTTTTTGTTTTTGTTTTTGCTATGGAAAAAAGGTCTCAAATGATCTTTAAGGGTGGCATTAACTTTTAATGAAATGGGTTACTCTGGAACACACTTACGGAAGCCCAGGTTCCTGTCAAGAAAGAGCTCTCTCCCGGTATCATAATCCTACACATTTCGAGGTGTTGCCTGGTGGACTTCCCTGATCCTGCCAGCATTCTCTTTCTTTCTCAAATCTCCATAGCCCTTACTGCCTACACCATTAAATCAAACTCAGGCTTTTAGTCAGTGTGGTTTGCCCTAACAAAGTGCCAGATGCTGAATGGATTCTCAACAACACACGTTGATTTCCCATGGTTCTGAGATGGGGTGCTGGCATGGGCAGGTGCTGTGAGGGCTCTTTTCAGAGATGCAGATGGACATGCGCTCCTTGTGCCTTCTTGTGGCAGAAAGAGGGTGAAAGGACTCTCTGGAGTCACTTATAAGTGCACTAGTCCCATTCACAGGTGCTCCACCCCCTAAGACTCTGCCTTCTAGCACCACGGCCTTGAGGGTTAGGTTCCACCTATGAACCTGGGAGGTGGGAGGGATGCAAACTTTCAGTCCACCTTGCAGGCAGCCCTAGCTTTCTGGGGTTCACCAATTTCAGATTTTCTCTGACTTCTTTAAATCTCATCTTCCTCCTTGCTATGGTTTCCTCTATAAACATGAGCCAGGCGCCTCCACTGATGCTCTGTGGTGAAACTGTGAAACACTGACAGGTTGTGCAGTGAGATGGAATTGCAACACGGGTGCATAAGCTCAGTCCTAGCTCCTTAGCCCAAGCCCCTCCAAGCAGAGCCCGCCATCGCTGTCTCCTCCTGAGCCCTCACCTGTCTCCAGTTGTGATGCTCAACTTCAACTTTTTTCTACGGCCCTTAGAAAGAGTGGACAGAATGTTTGGGTTTGTCTTAACCTAGCCCACACCTTAACTATCTGGAGGTCTTGAGAGCAGCCAAGGTTCCCTCTAAACTCTGGGCTCTGGTTAGTCACCCAGGAACATGTTTCACACATGACTGATTTCTCATTGCTTTCTGTCTCTGTTTTGGAAAGAATCTTCCCTGTTTTCTAATTAAAATCTCCTGTCAGTGTCTTTTTTTCCCTAAACTCTATATCCCTTCATAGAGGAACTTGAGCCTCATCCTAGGAAGAAATAGAATTGTCGGCAGCTTTCAAATATCAGGGGCATGCTTCTGGCTGTCAAAACTTCAAACTGTGTGCAGCAGCAGGAGGAGCCCAGAGCACATCAGCTGTCTTTTGACTTTCCTGTCCCTGAAGTTACAGCATTTTGCATTAGTGTGCTGCATTTCTTAAAACTGAAGAACCAGTACTGATGCTGCTAATCACTGAAATCTGTGATTAACAGTTCACCCCATGCTATATAGCTCACTGGGTTTTGATGAATGAAGTGCATATTGTAGGCATCGAACATTACAGAATAATTTCACCCCTCTATGCTACCCCTTCTAAGCTCTAGAACCCCTGATAACCACTCACATTTTTACCTTTTCCAGAATATCAGAGTTGGAGCCATGCAGCCTTCTGGAAGCTTAACAGTATGCATTTGAGGTTCCTTCATGGCTTTTCACGGCTGGAAACTCATTTCTTCTCTTGCACACCTTTCCATTGCACAGATGTACCATGGTTTGTTTAGCCATTTGCTTATTGAAGAAAACTTAGCTGCTTCCAGTTTGGGGCAATTATGAATAAAGCTGCTATGAACTCATGTGCACAGGCGTTTCTACGGATGCAAGTTTTCAACTCGTTTGGGTAAATGCCCATGAGCATGATCGCTAGATTGTGTGGTACCAGTACCCTTCGTTTCGTAAGAAACGGCGAGATTGCTTTCCCAAGTGGCTACATGATATTGCATTGTCACCAGCGATAAATGACAATACCTACTGCTGCATACCTCTGCTGGTATTGCCAATGCCTGAAACTTTAACCATTCTCCCAAGTGTGTGCTAACGTCTCATGCGGTTTCTCTGAGTGCTTTCCTTTGTAATTCCTTAACAAACTTCCTAAGCATATGCTATTTTCCATTCAGATATTTTCTTTGGTGAGATGTTTATTCAGATCTTTGACCCATTTTTAAAATGTGTAATTTTCTCACTCTTGAGGTTTAAAGTGTTCTTTGTGTGTTTTGACCACATTTCTTTTATCAGATACATGTTCAATACATATTTTCTCTCAATCAGTGGCTTGTCTCTTCATTTTTCTTAACAGAATCTTTGCAAAGCAGACGTTTTTAAATGTAATGACATTCAATTTGCCCATTTACTCTTCCATGGAGTGCACTGTTGCTGTTATATCTAAAAATCAGAGCCAAAGTCAAGGTCACCCAGATTTTCTCTGATGTCGTCCTCTATAGTTTCACATTTTATTTTTAGATCTCTGTTCCATTTTGAGTTAACTTTTGTAAAATACACAAGGTCTGTGATTGAAATATTTTCTTTTGCATGTGGATGTACCAGAACCATTTGTTGAACAGACAAGTGGTCTTTCCTGCTCTGACCTTCCTTTGTGCCTTTGTTACAGATGGAGTGGAGTGACTATATCCATTTGTGTCTATTTCCAGTATGCTCTGTTCCTTTCACTCACTTGTCAACGCTAATGCCAAAACCATACTGTCTTGATCCCTGTAGCTTCATAGGAGGACTGGAAGTTGGGCCGAGTTGGCCTTCTGACTTTGCTGTTCTATTCAGCATTGTGTGGGCTATTCGGAGTCTTCTGCTTCTGTTATGAAGTTTGGAGTCAGCTCATCAAGATTTTAAAAAATCAACTTGCTGAGATTTTGATTAGGATTGTGTTGAATCTATAGAACATGTTGGGAAGAACTGACCTCTTACTAACATTGAATCTTCTTATCCGTGAACATGAAATCTCTCCATTTATTTAGAACATTGATTTCTTTTGTTGAATTTTGTAGTTTCCTTCTATAGATGTACAGATTTTGTTAGATTTATACCTAAGAATTTCAGTTTTGAAAGGTATATAAAGGGATATGTGTCTATAATTTCAAATTGCAGTGATTCATTGCTGACACATATATTACTTAATTAATTAATTTACTTTTCAGAAATGAAAACCCTTCCACAAAAGCTGAAAGTTCTTCAGTGCAAAAAACATCTCACTAGAGTTTGAGGGGCAATTCCTATCTCATTTACTATATGCTTGAACATTTTCTATGATGAACAGCTCAGTCTCTCTCAAAGCAACTCATGGTCTTTGGGACAACTTGACGTTTAGATAGTGTTTCCTTCTACGGGATTCCTTATGGATGAGTTATGGCTTAATTATGAAATAACAAAGGTATTAGTGATTGAAATTAATATTTTCATTGGAAATCTTAAGTTTTCTTTGGACACACCTTATGTCAGGGCTCTCCTAGTACCAGTGCTTAGGGGAGTCCTGTGTGCTGTACAGTCAGCCTCCAGGTACTAATGGGGAGCCAAGTGCCTGACTTCACATCTGGATTTCTCACTTAGCTGAGTGACTCTGGGTAAGTTTAATATTTTCCAATTTCTTGATGCTTGATACTGGAAAAATTAGTACCCTCACAGAATTGTCATAAGAAAGACTCAAGATAGTGAACATCAAAGCAATTTTCAACCTAACTGTTCAGTGAAAGCATAATTTTAACTCATTATCCTCTACTTTGCTGTCATCACCTAGATCCATAAATTATCAAATGTATACAAGAAAGGCAGAGAGAGAAATAGAGTTGGCATGCTCAAACCTCCGGGCCCTGATTTCCAAGTTTTGAATGTCACGGCTAAAAACAACTTAAACATAATCTATTTTCAATCCTTTATTTCATTGATGAAAATTGAGCTCTGAAGCTCAAGTTAATGAGCTAGGCTATTTAGTTGCTAAACAAAGAAAGGATCTAGTCTGATGCCTAAGACCAGTGCTTTTCCTCCTAACTCACCTGACAGAGGAAGCACCTAATAATTCCTTCCAGGCTATGCCTCTTGACATGCCTGTCCTCCTTCCTTTTTGATCACAGAACATGTGGCTTCCCATTCAGGGCTCTCATGGTAAGGAACCTTGGGTATTGACTTCATGGTGAGCATTCTCAGCCCATTTTGTGTTCCTGTAACAGAATATGCCAGCCTGGCTAATTTATAGGAAGAGGAATTTATTTTCTCAAAGTTCTGGAGACAGAGAAATTCAATATCAAGGTGCTGGCACTTGATGAACACCTTCTTGCTGTGTAGAAGATGAAAGAGCAAGGAAAGGAAACCAAGAGGAGACTGATCTTGCTTTTGTAGCAAGTCCACACTCCCAGGAACTAGCCTATTTCCATAATAAAATATTAATCCATGTGATCAACCCTTATTGGCCCCACGTACCAATACAGTTGCATTGGGGATTAAATAGAAAACCTGTGAGCTTTGGGAAGCACACTCAAACCATAGCAGCATTGCTTCTCCAAGGTATTGACATGAAAACAGCCACATAGGCCAAGGAACAGAATAGAGAGTTCAGGAATAAACCCACACATCTATAGCCAGCTGATTCTCAACAATGATGTCAAAAGCATGCACCAGAGAAGGACAGTCTCTTCAAAAACAATGCTTGAAAAATTGTGTATACATGTGCAAAAGAATAAAACTAGATCCTATCTCTTACCAGTAACAAAAGTCAACTCAACATGCATTGAAGACTTAAATGTAGAATCAGAAGCTATGAAACTACTCGAAGAAAATGCAAAGGACAGTTCAGTACATTACAATGGCAAGGAAGTGTTGTCCAAGACCTACAAAACACAAGCAAGAAAAATAAAGGTGGACTTAGATTAAACTATAAATCTTGTGCTCAGCAACAGAACCAATCACCAGAGTGAAGAGACAACCATTAGAATAGGAGAAATATTTGAAATATAAATATCCAACATGGAGTAATATCTAGAATATATAAGGAACTCCAAAAGCTCAACAGCAAGCAACCTATCCAACTAAAAATGGGCAATAGACAAAAGTAGACATGTGCCAAAAGAAGACATACAGGTGACCGAAAGGTATACAAAAGTTGGATCAACATCACTAATCACCATGGAAATGCAAATTAAAACCCTAGTGTGCTATCACCCCACCCAAGTATGAATGGCAGGCTCAACATAACAAGTGGATGTGGAGAAAGCAAACTGTTGCAGGAATGCAAGTTAGTATAGTCATTATGAAAAAAAGTATACAGTTTCCTCCAAATGTTGAAAATAGAACTCCCCTGTGATACAGAAATCCCACTACTGAGTATATATTGAAAGGAAATAAAGTTAGTCTGTAAGAGAGACCTCTGCCTTCCCATGTTTATTGCAGCATTATTCATAATAGCCAAGAAACAGAAATTATGGAAGTGTTCATCAATTTATGAATGAATTAAACAAATATGGCAAATATATACATAATGGAATACTATTCAACCGTAAAGAAACATAAAATCCTGCCATTTGTGACAACATGGATGGACCTAGAGGGCGTTACATTAAACGAAATAAGCCAGGCACAAAAAGACAAACAGTACATGATCTTATTCATATATGGAATCCAAAAGAATTGATCTCATGAAAGTTTAGAGCAGAATAGTGGTTACCAGAGGCTGGGGAGAGTAGCAGGGAGAGAGGGATAGGGGAAATGTGGTCAATGGGTGCTGAGTTACAGTTAGACAGACATAGAGGTTCCCATTCGCACACAAGGGTGAATTCAGATAGCAATAATATGCTGTATATTCAGAAAGTCAGAGGAAAGGATTTTGAAAGTTTTCACCACAATTAAATGATAAAACCTGTTTTGAACATTACACAATGCATACATGTATTGAAATACCACATGATGCCCCATTAATCTGTGTAGTCTTTATGTTTTTAATGTACCAGTTAAAAATGAATTAATTAAAACTTTAAAAAAGAAAAAGTAAAGTAAGTGACTGGTCTTCATTTTAAGAGGAGGCATTCTTTAAGGTTTAAGTAAGCAAAGGAGAGCAAAGGACCTCACTTTGTGCGTTGATTTCCATAGATGAAGCTTCATTTAGGTGGTAAAAGAAAGAATTCTTAGTCATGATGGTGGACATGGGAACAGGTAGAAATGCTTTGTAGAAACTAGAATTCAAATGTTCTTCTGAAAACTGACAAAGGTTTTTCTGGGAAGAAAGGACCAGGATCTTCATGAAGCAAATATTTACTGAACATTTTTCTTTCTGCTTTTTTTCTTGCCCTTTTTCTATTTCCTTTATTTTTATTTTTGTACTAGGTGTAGTACTACATGCTGAGTTCACAAAAAATGAGCTTTCTGTAGTCTGTTATTCCGAGTTTCTCATCTCCTGGTCTTGAAGACTATTGCATTCCATAAGCATCTACTTTCAAATTGTGCAAACTTGGGTTTCATGCTTCCATT
The DNA here is from genome assembly GCA_004027875.1 of Aplodontia rufa. Taxonomy (NCBI): domain Eukaryota; kingdom Metazoa; phylum Chordata; class Mammalia; order Rodentia; family Aplodontiidae; genus Aplodontia; species Aplodontia rufa. The sequence goes on along the minus strand of PVKS010008995.1, from coordinate 41,603 downwards.
TTTTTTTTTTAAGAGAGAGGAAGAGAGTGAGAGAGAGAAAGAGAGAATCAATAGTACATATTTTTCCATCAGGTCTTTGTTTCTCCAATACTTAGTTGTGCATGTGGTGCTGGGGTTTGAACCTGGGTCCTTGTGCATGACAGGCAAGCTCTCCAACTACTGGGTTATGGCTCCAGCCCTCATGCTTCCATTTGCTTTCATCTCTAGAGAGTGGTGATAATGACACGATAGTCTGTATCTCTTTGGACTGTAATGTGGTTGAGAAGATTCCCATCAAGCCCACAGCACAGTGCCTGGCAGGACAAAAACAAAAGTCATCACAGCAGATGCTCAGATGGAGGTTTGAGGGCTTCTGGATCTCAGGCTCTGGTGTCAGACACTTGCATGGGGCTCTGCATCTGTGCAGCAGACACTGTAGATTGCCGTTCCTCCACTTTCTTCTTCCTTGATAGTGATTAGGTTTCTACTCTCCTCTTCTATCCATGTGATGCTTTGGGGGACGTTGGGCCCAGTTCTCAGGCCCTGGGGGGCTTGATTGGTCTGAACCAATTAGTCTGATCATGGTGGTCCTCATTCCCTTGGACAGTCATTGTCTTAAGTTTGGACATGTGGTACAGTTTGGACCAATGAGGTAGTAACTGGCTAGGGAGATTTCAGAAAACGTTTTCTAGATCTCAGAATAAGACATTGCTCTATATTTCCCAGAAATATGTTCTGTCCTAACCCCTGGTGCCTGTGAATGTCACTTTATTTAGAAATAGGGTTTTTGCAGATTTAATCAAGTTAAAACGAGGTCATTTCAGAGTAATCCAATAGGACTGGTGTTCTTAAAAAGAAGAGTTGGGTATGGTGATGTACACCTGTAATCCCAGTGGCTTAGGAGGCTTAGACAGGAGGATCTCAAGTTCAAGATCAACCTCAGTAACTTAGCAAAGCCCTGTTTTTTCTTTCTTTTTTAACTTTATTTTTAAAAACATTATAATTAGGCATAGTATTTGAGTTCATTTGACCAAACAATACATGCAAGGAATTTGATTTTAATCCCCATTGCCCTGCTCCCTTATCCTTTTCCTCCTTCCTCCCCCATCTATTTATGTTTGATTGGTATTTTCTACACACACACACACACACACACACACACACATGTGTATATGTATTTATACAGGCGAACTTCTTTTTGGTATATTCATATGTGTATGTAACAAGCTATTGTTAATTTCATTCCATATTTTACCCCATTCCCTTCCTTCCTCCTACTTGTTCTCCTTTCTCTACTCTACTGATCTTATAATCTTTATGATTTCCAATTTCCTTTCCTGTATCTTCTTTTTCTTATTTTACTCCAGCTTCTACATATGAGAGAAAACATTCACCTCTTGATTTTCTGAGTCTGACTTATTTCACTCAGCATGATTTTCTTGATTTCCATCCATTTACCAGGAAATGCCAGTATTTTATTGGAAGTACTTTTTCTATATCCATTACAGTCTCGATTCCACACTTCCAACTTCCAGCACTGTGAGAGAAATTTCTGTCACTTGGCTTGTGATACTGATATGGTTGCCCCAAGAAACTAATAAGGCACATGGAAGATCAGTTTTGAACTGTTTTATCCCCACAATTTTTTATTAGTGCATTATAGTTGTACATGTTAATAGGTTTTGTTGTTATACATGCATATAACAGAGCAATATCACTAGGCCAATATGCCACCCAAGCTCTCCCCAGATTCATTCTTTGGATTGTGACATCTTGATAAATCTCTTGAAACTTCCAGAAAGCTAGTTGCATCTCTGAGGACCCCACTTGAAGACTGTTGTTCCTGGCTGGGGCTGGCAGCTTGGAGGCTAGGGGTGACCTGGGTGTGACATCACTGAATTTACGATTCCTGGAGCTGCCTTCCTGTGTTCTTCCTGTGTATTGGATAATACATTTCCCCCTTTGTATCATCCACACCAGCCTGATTTTCCATTTACCTGTGAAGTTATCCTAAACCATTCAGAAAGACACTCACTCTCTGCCCTTGTTTCTTCATCTGTAACATGGCAATGTTAGAGTGCCTACCCAATAGGATTTCTGTGAGTATTAAAATGCAATGGCGAGTGATCTAGATTTTCTTCCTTTTATTTCATTTTTGTTAGAGTGAGCAATAAATACAAGTTGGACACTGTTATTTTACTATCCTATGTCTCTTTACTTTTAGCATATAGCAAATATTCAGTAAGGCCCTACCTTTGCCCAAATGAGTGATAAATGCATTCATTTTAATGCAAAAAGTACATAAATATCATAGTAAGAATTGCAAGAGAGATGGAGAGATTCATTCTGGACGCTGGCTCCAAATCCCTGGATCCATGCGGGGCTGCCTCAGGTCTACCAGGACTCAGAACTGGCAAGTTTGGTGTTTTATGCAGAGAGATTTGAATTAAAGAACACCCACAGGGGTTTGTAGACCTGCTGGGGTGAAGGGTAGGTAGGAGGAAGTGAGGTTTGGAGATTGCCTTCGGAAGCCCCCAAGGTGAGGCCCCCCTGAAGTGCGTGAGGATTAAGGCAGAGGGGGAGATTTGTCAGGTGCCAGAGTTAAGGAAAAGCGCTTACATTTTGCCTGAGGGAGAGCAACTGGTTGTTTCTCCCAAAGACCTCATTTGAAATTAAGGTCTTGGAACACTGGATTCAATTAACTACCACTTTAAGAACCTTGGGGAATCTAACTTGCCCTGTGCTTCATTTTTCCTTACAAATCACCTTCTGTTTTCTTGCCTCCATATTTCTCCCACCTACAGAGAATTCTGTGCTCAGGACTGGGTCAAGGCAAGCTTGCTTTTCCTAAGTTAAAAGTGAGGAACATAGGCCATGCTTTGCTTGCAAAATCAATTTTGCTGCCATCTGGCCTAGAATCCAGATCTTGAGAAAATACATGAAAATATAAGAAGACAAGTTTTTTTGTGGTGTGTGTAAGTGTGCATTTCTACATTTGTATGTGTGTGTGTGTGTGTGGTTTTGCATGTATGTGTTTATCTAAATAGCAGTTGGAAGACTTAATTGTTCAATTTAATACACTCTTTACCCACAGACTTATTTTGTTCACCACTTCACGACTATTCAGAGTCAAAGACAGATTGGACAAAAAAAAATCTTTGTTCTTACTGAACTTGCAGTCTAGCGAGGGCGGGAGACTGTTAAATTGAGAAGTGCCTCAATATTGGCAGATGCTATGAAATAATCATAGCATTGAAGTCATCACGACAATTAGAGAGCACTGGAGGGAAATGGGAAGGTGCTCTGGGTGGGGAGGAGTTGGGACAGGATTTCTGGAACAGGTGCATCATCAGCTTAAGCTTGCAGTGTGAGCAGGAGTCTGTCAGGTGCAGATCTGGACAAAGAGAGCAGCTGGGCTCTTAACTAAGGCTCCGTCAGGGACACAGACACATCTCTGGAAGAAATTGGGGTAATGTACCAGTGAACCTGGGTTTCTACATGTGTTTCTACGTGTGTGTAGAGGTATGTAGCTTGGTCTATTTGATTTGATGCTTATTTTGAATTCAGTAGATTATAAAAGTGTAAGTCCTCTTACTAGTCATATGCCAGGGAGGAAAAGCTTATGGGATGGAGCCATTTTCTTGACACACTCTGTTCCATGTGACATAATTGCCCTTCCTGATCTTCTCTATGAGACATTTAATAGATTCTCCTTGGTCACTGATATGCTTATAGGAGTGTCATTTTATTGTAGGGGAACTTAAAGAAGGTGAGGAGCTAATCAAAATATTACTTACTGAGCTAAGAAGAACGCATGTGCTTGACACTATAATAAACAGAGAATATTTTCTCTTCACTGATGCCAACTAAATATTGAAACATATTTAAGAATATCAGTTTGGGGTCTGGAGCAGTGGATCAGCATGCACAAGGACCTGAGTTCATACCCCAGCACCACGTACACAATGAAGTGTTAGATCAACATAAGCCACATCAAAAACTAAACAAACTTGATTCTCTCTTTTTCTCTGTTACTGTCCTTCTCTCTTAAAAAATAAATAAAAATATCAGCTTGTAGGAAGGCCCACCAACTCCTAACTGGAGGGAATAACACATATAGAGCCCCAGAGGAGTAGTCATCTGTTTGGAGACTAGCAGGTGGTTCCACAGAGCTAGAAGAAGGAATGTGAGATCAGGTGGAAAGTAAGGAGGAGAGATGGGAAGGAGAAGGAGCAGGGTTGTGGAGGTGCCTTGTAGAGAGCTTTCTGTTTATCCCAACAACATTTTGTACATCGTGGGCAGCTATTGCTGGAAGCAGTGTAATGAGGTCATTTGTATCACTGTTTTTTGGAAGGGGAATCTGAGGGACAGAGGGTGAACATTATCCTGCCTCAAAATCATTCAGTTAAATTTAGCAAAATCACATATGTTGAGCGAAAACTTGCTTCCCCGTAGTTCCTTCTTCTTTGTTCCTGCATGGCAATTATCATGCTGTGGTTATAAGGGGTCCTCCTGAAGTTTCTTTGTTAATGCAGAAATGTTCAGAGGTAAAGTGATTAGATCATGAGAACTGAAATATCATCAGTGGTTTCTCCATTTAATGAGTTCATAATTTAAATGGACTAACTGGATTGTAACTGTAGGCAGGTGGGGTGTGGCTGGAGAAAGTAGGTCAATGGGAATGTGGCTTCAGGATATACATTTTGTCCCATTTTATCTTTCTGTTTCCTGTCCACCAGGCCCTTCCACCATGATGTTCTGCCTCACCTCAGGTCCAGAATAATGAGATTTGCAGACCATGGGCTGAACCTCTGAAATTATGAGTCAAGGTAAAATGTTCCTTCGTCATTGTCAGATATTTTGGTCACAGTGATAAAAAGCTGACTAACATAGACGTTAACAAAAAAAAATGTGTCTTAAGGCATGGTTCACCCAAGGTGCACCACAGGAATACTCTACTCTGGTTTCTCTTCAGATCATTTAAATCTTTCCCTTTTTACCAAGGTGCACCACAGGGAGCAAGGAGTTAGGGTGAGGTTGAGAGGTGTGGGTTCCAACTCATCACTTGTTAGCTTCAGAAATTTAAATGGATTTTCTAATCCTTCTGAAACCCCCAAATGATGTGGAATCCCTACTAATGTTAAATATTAATGTGGAATTTTTCTTGTGAAAATTAGATTCCCTGGCATCTGTGATAATGACAATGTCCTGTGTACAACGCGTATGAATTTCAGGCAACATCAGTTTAGGTTCTGTCCTTTGTGGTTACCTAGAGCTCTCCTTTATGCATAATTATATTATAAACCTTTGAAGAAAGGTCATGCTCTTCTTACATGCATACCTCTGGTCCTTATGTACTCTGAACGTTGATTATTGACCATATAGCTGATGTGCATTCTCTTTTCTTCTAAAGTCCTCTTACCTCCCTAAAATTGAAGCAAAGCCTGGGTGGCACTGTGCCTGTTGGGGACTGACTTCCGTTAAGCAAATTTGAAAGCCAGTTCTCTCATGATAAACCAACATGGTTCTAGGGGAACTGTCTTCCCTCCCCCACATTGAGGCTCCACGAGGGGTGAAGTAGGTCTCAGAGCGCTGCCAATGGGTACGCAGCAAGAGTGCAGTGGATGAGATTCCCATTGTGAGTACAGCATCGCTCCCTGCTCTGCTCTGGAGTGATGCCTGCAGGGACTTTCCCCAGGCCAGACCCAATGGACAAATTTTTTCCTGAATGAGGAAGTTTTCCTCAAATTCTAAGACTATATATAGTCTTAGGATATATATACGTGTGTGTGTGTGTGTGTGTGTGTGTGTGTAACAAAAATCCCTTCATTATGTACAACTATATTGCATCAATAAAGGAGTTTTTAAAATTTTTTTTATCCATTCGTACAGCGCTGTTATTATCCCAACATTTTCCTATGGTGGACAGGATGACAGATTCCGGAGTGACTGACTTGCCTGAATCTGTTAGTATCTAAAATGGACTTTTAGAGTAATTTTTTTTTTTTTTGCCTAGCATGATGAAGAAAGTGTATACATCAGGTGCCAGCAACTGCTTGGAGGTTGCATTTTAGCAGAATGGAGTCACCTGGGAAGGACTCTGGAGAAGTTAACTTCGCAAACATGCTTGCCTCACTTTCAAGGTCCAGCTTTCCCTGAGCGTTGCTCTTTGTTTGAATTTCAGCTCCAACCCAGCTGAGTGTCCTGCTCTCTCCTACATCTCCTGCTTTCCTTCTTTTGAAATTGGCTGACTCTGTTTCCTTAGCTTAGAATGCCTTTTCTGCCCACTGAGGCTTGTTCAGCTCCATCTGTCCATCTTGAGTCACCTTGCAATCTACCATTTCCATAAGGCCTGCACTCTGTTTCCAGTAAAGAAGAAGCTTTTTCTTTTTTCTCCAAATGTCTCTGTTTCTTTGTCCTGGGCCTCTCTTATGGCATTTAAAATCTCTCAGGTGTCTTACAAGCCAAGATCCCTGGAGCTAGGATTTACATCTTCATGTCTGGGTGTCTCACGTCTTTGAATGGAAATACAGCATGAGGTCAAGGGCTTGGATTCTGGGGTCAGACTCCTGTGTACAAACCTGGCTCTACTTCTGGACAACTGTGTGATCTTGGGCAATCCCTGAATATTGTAATCATCCAACGAGTATAAGCACTTGCTCTTTACATTACTCGTGACACATAGGACAGCACATGTTATCCATCCCATGTTCAGTAAATGTTTATTCAATGAATAAATGAAAAGGCAAATGTAAAGTAGTTCATCATCCAGTATTTACTAAGCGAATGAATGAATAATTTAATGGATTGGGAAGAAAATTTGTCAAGCTCACTTCTTTTCACTGAACCATAGGATATTCTACAAGTTACACTCAAGTTGCTCTTGAATTTCAGCTCACTGGCTCCTTTCACATTCCCCTTTAACATCCATCTGCCAAAGAAATGTACGGTTTGTGTGATGTGTCACTTCTATTTGTTTTAAAAGTGACTCTTTTATGATAAGGAACTTCTTTGAATTCTGCAGATGGAAGGACAAGGATTAGTCTGTTTGCCTGTGGGTCAGGTTGGTTCCTATGGAAGAACTGAGCTGAATCACCTTCTCCAGCCTCAGCTATGGCCGCTGAGTGGACAAGATGAAACTTGGTCAAGTCTGCCAGCATTGTGATTTTCTTTCAAAATGAACTTGAAGGCTGCCAACCCTCACTGAAGCAGGCTACAGGACTCTCCCTTCCCTCCCCTGCTCCCTGCAGCCAAGAGAACTCATGCTGGAGGGGCAGCTGGATCACAGTTTATGCTGCCCCTGGGCAGATCTTTCATCTCATTTGTGCTTATTCAGCTGTGGGGATGCACTGGTATCTAGCTGATTGTTGAAAAAGTGCAAAAGCCCATTTAAAAACACTACCAAATCCTCCTTTTGAGATAGAGGCCTTGTGTAGAAGTGGAGAGGAAAGAATGAGAAAACTTTCTATCTTCTCTCTGATAAGTGCTTTGTGTGTGTGAGCACTTAAGAGAGGCCTTCAGGCAGATTTCCAAGCCCTCTGTTTGATGAAAGTCGATAAAACTCTCTCTCTCTCTGTATATGAAGGAAGTTCTTTTTCACAACTTCCTCCTTCTGACTTAGTGCTTTCTTGTGGAGATGCCATCTAAAAATCACACAGCCGCAAGCTGAGTCTGTATTTCCCAGGATCTGGTATCACCTGTACCAAGTATCAGCCACCGAATAACCAAGAAATAAGGGAGTTCTAGGTGCCAGGCACTGAGCTGGTTGCTGGTTGGGGACAGAGGGATTTGAAGGAAAACTGACAAAAATGCCACCTCTCATGAATTTTTTAAAGCGTATATACCCAGCAGGTTTCAGGCACTTAGCGAGATATTTCTGTGCAATATGTATAAGAAAAAGCAAGGTGTAAGTCATTTCCATTGTATAGAAATGTGAAAACTGAGACTCTGAGAAATCAAGTAACTGGTGCAAAGATCACCCAGGAAGCAACCAGGTCTTTGGCCTGGGCTCTTACATATTGGCTGCAGAGAGAAATGGGATAAAGAAGGAAAGGCATATGGGAAGAAATATTGGCTTAAGAGAAACAGAGGGGCAGGCGTACCTGTTGGCTTCTGCTAAGAGCTGTGTATCATTTTCTTCTGCATCACAATCAGACAGAAGTTTGGAGTGGGAGGTGAGCATAGTTTGGAAGAACAGACTATGCTCACTCTTAAACACCTGGATTTATTGCTGTCACCAACTGTAATATGGATTAATTATAGGTAGGACTGAGTTAATAAAGATAATCAATCAAATAATCCATCAGTGATTCTTATTGTGTTTCCCCATTATAAAGGCAATATATACTCATTATAAACATTTTGGAAAACGCCAAACAATAGAAAGAAAAAGATTGACCTTGAAGTCATTCTCCAAAATAACTACTGTGCACAGTTGGATCTCTCGCTTTTCAGACTTACTTCTTTTCTTCTTTCTGAATAGTTGGGGTGTTTTGTTTGCATAGTTATAATTATATTATACATAAAATTTAATACTTAACAGTGTAAGATGCAACTTTTCTACATGTTAAAATGTCTTTAAAAGCATACGCTTTGGGCTGGGGAAGTAGCTCAGTGGCAGAGCACTTGCCAAACATGTACAAGGTCCTGGATTCAATCCCCAGTACTTCCAAAAAATATATCAAAAAACATAGTGAGATTTTCATCCATTGATTAAATATGCCAAGCTTCATTTAGACAGGACCTTGGCATTGAATATTTACATATTTTATACCTTTCATGTTGATAAATATAATTTTAGTGAGAATCTGTGATTTTCTTATGTCTTACATTATTTTATTTATTGATTTTTACTGTGCTGGGGATTGACACATGTGCCAGGTCTTCACACATGTTAGGAAAGTGCTCCATCACAGAGCCACAGGCCCAGCTCTTAAATTATTTTTATAGTATGAATTTCCGGGAGTGCTGTGAGGCTGACTCAAACACCTTTATTCCAGTTGGATTATTTAAAAACAAAAGAAAGGGACTATAACAAAGCCCTGGAGATGAGGGGCATTATGAGCTTGCATCATCATATGTATGGAGAGAGAGAGAGAGAGAGACAGAAACACCAATGGGTCAATAAATAAATTCAACTTTCAAAGCTGGGAGGACCCTCAGAAATGCATGGTGGGCATGCCATTTCACAGTGGAGGAAGCAACGTCCCAGTGTGTGTGTATCTAGTAAGTGGCAAAGCACTTTCCTGAACTCTAAAATCATCACCCCAGGTCATTTCTAGCATCAATATTCTATGATATCAAGATCAGTCCGCTGCCTCTCTTTGCTCAGGGCTTGAATTTTTTGCATTTTGATGCAGCACCAATCACAGAAGAGTGACATGCTCTCTAAAGTAATAGTGACTCAATTCAGAGAGAGAGTTATATCAGAATTTCCAATGAGCACCATTTGGTTTTCACAAGATTTAATGTTTCTTCTTCATATCTCCCACCTGCAATGTACCCAGAATGAGAGACCTGTACAAATGATGCTCCATGCTTCCCAGGCCTTTCATGGGGGATGGGGAGAAAAGTCCTTCTCTATTCAGGTCTGACAAATCCAATCGTATTCTTCCACTTTTGTCCCATGAGACATAAAAGTTAAACTGCTGATGGGGGCTTTTGTAAATTCTTTGCTCATAAAAAAGAACCACAGGGAAGAGGTTCATTCTTTTGCTGGATATTGTTGTATCTGTATGTGTTGCCTGGAATCACAGTTATCAGTTGTGAGCTAGAAAAGAGTTAGGAAAATGTAGTTGGGATTTCAGAGTGGGATGATGGGTGTTGGGTCATGTCTTTGAGTTGATAAGTTACTCTGAAACCTCCCCATACTAGTTATGTGAGATAATTTTTGCTTATTGTTCAAATAAATAATTGAATTTTCCTCTCCTTTCTTTTTCTTATTTATGCATTATAATTATACATAGTAGTAGGGGTCATTATGTTGTATTTTTAAAATGCAAATAGCATAGTTTGATCATTGTCCACCCACTCTCTGATCCACAGCTCCACCCTACATGGTACTGCATTTTCCCTGACTTAGAGCTTACTGAATCTTTACTGTTATGATATATATGAATGAAAACCTCACTCAGGCACTTGGTTGATCTGGGCTGCCACCGGGCAAGGTTGACAGGTGACATTCTGAACAGGTTTATGAATTGGAAAGCTTTGGCTTTGCTACCACCTCCTCTAGGAGCTCTTCCAAACCTTCTGTCCACCCCTCCACCTGGTTCAGATCGGATGTCTCTCTTGAGCTCTAATAATAGCCTCTTTGATTTTGTTGCCTAATTTGGCTTCTGTCTCTGTCAGAGCTATGAGGTCCTTGGAGATGGCAAGTGTGTCTTGTTCATTTTGGTAGCTGCATACCTTAAGATCCCAAATGGGAAGCAAAATAATGAACTGCTCACCACCTCACTGTAACTTCATTTTCCATGAAGGCATTTAAATGGTGTGTGTGTGCATTCGTATTTTTATCAGAATTTGATATCTTTGCCCATTTATATGCCTACTGTATTTTCTTCTCCTATCTTTTTTACATGGATAGCATCTCTCATAAAATCAACGAAATATACTTGGGATGAAATTCCCATGGCCTCAGGGAGATTTAGAACTCTTGGAATGTCTTGCCTTGCTGGAAAGACAACTAGAAGGGCATGTGATGGAGGGACGCAGTCTGCTGGACAACTCCTCACAGTGCTATTGGTCAAAGGGAGTTGTCTCTTAACCAGCAGGACACATGATTTCTGGAGTGTGTCCACAGTCATCTCCAGCCGTGCAGAGTCCAAAAAGTTGTTCAAGGATTCTGTGGGTGGCTGAGGCTCTGCTTGGAGGCTTAGGAATGCGTGAACTACAAGACACAGGGGTGACTAAGCTGCAGCCTCGAGGCAAATGGATGACTAACAATTATTTTCATTCCACAGCAAAACAAAGCAAGCAAGGCCTCTGCCCTTTTGTCTGTGACTCATTCCTGTAAAGCACTCCGTGGTAAGGCTGAGAGCACAGCAAAACCCATCAGCACTCCTGGATCTTCTCTCTCCCTCAGTCCCAGTATCCCTCAGGCTGCAATTCCATTCTCAGTGTTTCAACAGGGAGGTTTAGCTGGGTGCCAGTTACCCAGATATGCAGTTTTGGGCAAAGGACTCAGATTCTCTGAGTTCTAGTTGTTCTCATCTCCTTGGTGGAGCCAATGAAAAAGTTATGGAAAGTGATAGAAATAAAGTGCTTAGTGTGCTACCTTGGTTCAGACCCAGAGAGCAAGAAATGGTAATTATGATCAAGATCAGGTACAAGTTTCCCTCAGGCTATCTCCAAAGAGTAAAATAGCAGTATGATCTGGGGATGTTTTTTAAGCTTCTCTAATCTTGTGTTTATTCATTTAAAAAGTAATTATAATAATTTCCACGTTGCAGCAGAGCAAAGTGTCTGGCACCTTGCACTGTTAAACTCACACGTTGTTCTTTTCTCTCACCAGAGTGGACTGATTCCCTTGGTGCGTTTCCAACCATCAAGCGGATCTCCCCCATCTTCGTAGTGGAAGTTATTAGTTCTTCAGTACTAACACCAGAAGAATGGTCACTAAGCAGCAGCTTATAGATTGGCACTGAGCACTTTCCTGACTTGGGGGAGAAGAGCGGTTGGGGCTCCTGAGAACACCAGAGCCCTGAGCAGTGTTTTTTCTGCTACTCTGGAGCATATATAGCCAGTTAAGAACCCACTGAGGCATCAGGAAAGAAAAGTTTAAGGGTAGTATAGACAAAGTGATAGCAGAGGACCCATCCCCAGATGTTCTATACTCGAAAGTACAGTGGGACACTAGTCAACATCAGAGAAGAGCAGGAGGCCTATGGTAATGACAGCTGTTGGCCTTCTGCACACTGTCCATCTGGGGGCCATAGGGAGACTTCACTGGATTCAGACATAAAATGATGTGGCACTTCTTGGATGTTAATGCGGATTTATTTCACATTACCCATGTCTGTAAGGAGAAGTAAAGGTAAGGCTTAGTCAGCAGGACCAAGTGAATGCTAGCCAACACTGCTCTTACTCTCTCTGGGAAACACATAGGGTTTGAGGCACTAAGTTGATGATTACAGAGTGTGGGTCCTGTGGTCAGGCAAGGGCAGTGTTGTTGGTTCCTGCTTTTACTATCTTGGGACTCTAAGGTCAATCCCTAAGCCCTAAACCCATGTTTTCATCTAGAAGGTTCAGATAGTAAGAGTATCCCTTACAGAGTGTTGCTGGTCACAGTTCAAAGATAGGATCACATCTTCTTGCATAACTGATGGATTGATATTGATAGCTGTTACAATCATTGTTATCATGATCATAGAGTAGCTATTGAAGGAAGCTCTGCGCTTCCCCTTTCACAGTCCTAAAGATGAGCATTGAAGTTAATCATGAAGGACCATCAATCCCATCCATATCATTAACATTCAACCCAGAGGATTCTGGATTGCTTTATAGCCAGGTATACTAGGCTTAGAAAAAATCCTTTGAGAACAGACGTACATTTTCAGGTAAATGCTTGGAATCCAAGTAGCTCTGCCAAGTTGGAAGCCAAGGACACAGAAAGGGAGATAGTGCATTTGGGAAAACAATTAAGGCAACTGTCTTTCTTTGGATGCAGTGATAGAATGGGAAAGGGAGTGAGACTTTTGGAAAAAATAGAAAAATTGCAACTTTATTTATAATGCATTTTAAAGATCTCATCTAAATATACTTTATTCTTTTAGAAGAAAATCAACATAATTTCTTTGGATATCTAAAATCCTGGCATAGGATGAGGGGAGAAAACTTTAAACATTTGGAGGAAGCTTTTATTTACTGCTTTTCTTTTGTTGAGAGTAAAAAAAAAATCTTATTTAAAAACATCTCCTGCGGTGTTTTGTTTCTTGGGGGACACTTCGTGCTAGAGTCAGCATGGACTCATATAATACCCATTTTTATTTTGTCTATAGTTCAATTCAATTTGACATTTTTTAATTTCAGTTAAATATAATCCCTTTCTTATGCATTGAGTATGTGTATGTACCCGACAGTCTTCGTCACAGGGAGACACAGAAGGAACAGTGGGATGACTACAGTCCTTGTTAGGTTTATGGCCTCGTTGGGTGGCACTGAGGCACTGTCAGTCGACACCAGCCTTTGGAATTACTGGGCAAACCATGCAGAGACTGGTGGAAACTAACCTGTCTCAGACACACCCTGTACTTCCCCAGGTTTCTTCTTGCTGCATTTCTTTTTCTTTTCCTTGTGTGTGATAGAAACACTTAAAAAGACCCAACCCTTTAGCAAATTTAAGGATGTAATGTTGTAATGTTAGTTAGAGATTTGTGCTGTATATGCGATCTCTAGAACTTATTTTTCTTTCATAATAACCTTCATACCCTTTGACCAACATCTCTCCATTCTGTCTCTCCTGTCTCTGCCAGTGACCAATCTGTTCTCTGCTTCTGTGAATTTAATTAATTTAGATTTCCTATAACAACATGATTGTGTGGTATTTGTCTTTCTATGTCTGGAAAAGAGCACTTAGTATAAGTTCTGTAGGTCCATCCCTGCTGTCAAAAATGGCAAAATTCCCCCCTTTTTTTTAAGACTGAATAATGTTCTACTGTATGTATGTACCAGGCTCTTTGACCATTCATCCATCACTGGGCTTTTTGATTGCTTCTACATCATGACCGTTGTAAATCACACTGTGATAAACAAGAGAGTGCAGATATCTCTTGAGACACTGATTTCAATTCCTCTGACAAATACCCGGAGCCTCTCTTAAATATTTGAGGAAGCTGTTTGATTTTATTCAGAGTATGTGACACTTAATGCTGCATTGTTCAGTTTTATTTGTCACTTCTGGAACAATAGAAAAAGTCCCTCTTATTGTTTTATATATTCACATACATATACACAACACACACATACTCACTCACCCCTCTATGCCCCATGGGTGGAGGAGAGGGAGGGGGAAATGTCTGACATCAACAGTGGCTGTTGTTAGGTGGGAAGATCAGAAGTTATTTTTATTTTCTTCTGTGGGCTTTATTGCATGCTCCACCTTTTCTCTCTTGAAAGCGTAGCCCTCTAAAAATAAGAAGATGAAGTACAATAAACATGATTTGCAAAATGCTTCTGAGCTGTGGCATCATTCCACCGATGGAGCAGATGTGAGGGGCAGGGGCTTGGGTTTTCTGACCTCCCAGGGCTCTCTGCAGGCTCCTGATTTTATGAAACATCAGCTGTTCTGAATTCCTGCAGCACCTGCCACAACAAAGGGAGGCCTTTTGTTGAGAATACTAATGCAGTTGCCCATGCCTTTATAGAACAAAGAAACCCAAATGAGGAGGTCATTAAGCGTCCCTTGGACCCTGTCCACCCTATGTTTGCTGAGCCCTCTTGGGGAGGTAGAAATCCACCTGCAAGGGAAGATGGCCCATGTCGAGTGAGTCCCCATCATCTCTCCTCTGTGCTCTCTGGTGGTCTCCTCCATCCCTTTTCTGGTCCCTTGCCTTCCATTTGTCTCACACCTTGGCTACTGCATTGCTCTGAGAAAGCCTTGAGCGTCTGCTCTCTGGCTCTGCCTCTGAATCTTCTCGTGGACCTCACCCTTGCCCACACGTGCAGCTGTGCCTTAGAGACAGGTTGGCTTCCCAGGAGTCCCAGGCACAGTGAACGGACGATCCCTCCAACCTTTCAGCTTCTTCCTGTCTACTTTCTCAAAATCCCTACTACTTTTTCCTAGACTATCAGCCCTCCCCAGGTGACGAATGCTAAGGAGGGAGGGTGTGTTCCTCTTCTACCTGCCACCTTCATTCTGTGTCAAGAGGTAAAGAATGGCTGATCTGGCTGGTCCCTGGTTGACACGGAAGCATGGTTTTTAGTGGGGAACACACTGTGCCTTAAGGGCCAGTTCCCACCCCAATCTTCATTCGGTGTGAACATGGAAGTCTCTTTTCTCTCTTCTGCCTTGTTCTCCAGTGTGGTAAGCATCCTTAAGAGGATCCTATCCCTCTGCAGTGGGTTCACACGGAGCTCTCTTCCTCCTTCTGCTGGTGGGGTGAAGCAAGCTTGCCATTCTCACTTGTACAGTTAGTTGCTGGCCAAATGCACCAGGAACCTGTGATTAAGAGTTGTGTGTTTCCTTCCTTTCTTCTCCAGCATGTGCCTCAGTTTGCTCCCCTCGGATCTTTTACACGAAGCCCAGGCTCCTTAATCCAACTTTCACTACAGTTGTGCTCTGAAATTGTCACAAGTCTGAAAACCTATAGATTATGTGGTAAGCTTCCATTTGTCCATAATTTTTTTAAGGTTTGAATGTAAAATGGATGTTGTAGTGTGATATAAGGTGTCCCCCAAAGTTCCTGCATAAATGTAGGATTTGAAATGGCTAGATTATAAGAGCAGGAATCCAAGAAGTCCATCCTATTTGGAATGGCCTAATGGGAGGGGTCATGGGCAGGTGGGGTGTGGCTAGAGGAGGTAGGTCACTGGGGGGTACCTTTGGGGTTTACATGCTTCTTCTGTAGCCCCACTGTGCCTCTGCTGCCTGGCCATCAGGAGATGAGTGGTTTGCCTCCACCATGATGTCTGCCTTACCTTAGGCACAGAGCGGAGGCATCACCTCAGTTCCAAAGTGGTGGAGTTGGCTGATCATGGACTAGACCTCTGAACTCAGAATAAACCTTCCCTCCTCTAAGTTGTTTTGTTCAGGTATTTTGGGCGAGGAGGGAGACTGACTGCTGGCAGAGCTGGGGACTGGATAGGCTGTCTTCTGATGGGGACTCCACATCTTTCCACTGTTGAACAACAGTGCAACAGGCTGCCCTTCCTTCCTTGCTCACCTCCTCCGACTGGTCCCCAGCAAGGTGCTGCTGCAGGAAGCCAATGCGTTTGCAGCAGTTAGTTGGAATTCTCCTATGCTCTCGGTGGTCCAGAAGCAGCCTTCTTGCTGAGCAGCAACAGGAATTTCACAGGCTACTTGGTAAACGTATTGATGCTTTTGTGAACATACACGTTATAGGATGGTTTATGTTGAGTCTAACTGGCCCAAAATGGAGTAGGATTGGTCTCCTTTGTGTTTGCACTGAAAAAGGGTCAGATACCGTGGTGGAAGCTGGTGGAGATGATGTAAGACTGAAAGCTAAAGAACCTGACCCTTCTGCTGTTGAATCTGAGCCTAGACCTCAAGAAGCTTGTGTGGTTCCAGTTCCTCTCCATTCTTCTGCCCTGTCCCTGAGGACATGCCACACTGGAGCTGGCTGGGGTATGAGAGGCACATGGATGGGGGCTGAGCTGCCTCATTTAATCCAGGGGAAGCGTGGATGAGTAGAGAGTGAAAGATCCTCCAAGGTGTAGGAGTGAGACACACAAAGGTGAACTGAGTCACCCAGCCCGCCATCCTAGATACAAGAACAGCAAACACCATTGTAACACGAGGTTTACTGTGGTTTTTCTTACAGAGCATTGCTGTGCAGAATGACAAACGAAAAGTGACCTTGGCAATCTAGTGTTACCTTGCTCCTCACCTTGAATTCACTCATCTACGCAGCACCTCCTGAGTTCGAATGCATGTCAGCCTGTGCTAAGCATTGTGGGAAGCCAGGGAGGGCAGCAGCAGCATTTTCAACAGGAACATGTTGGCAGGAGCAGAGATGTGCCCTGCACATTTATTCACCCAAGCACCTCCATGACCTAGAAAAGAAAATCAGTACTTAATATGTTTGATGAACATTTGTCATCTTGTGCAGACCTAATGATAAAATAAACGTGTGCCACGTATGGGGGTATGTGTGCATGCGTGGAGGTGTGCTGTCTGTAGAAAGCTAATTAGATCTTTATTGGAGGATGCAGCCCCGTATCTCTTTCTGTCTTCCGGACTGGAAGAAACGGCTAGTCCTATTCTTTCACCTACCGTCTTTTTATTTTCCTCTTTCCATGTCATAGCAGAAACCACAGTGTGCTATAAACTTACCTCCATAATAGAATGTAGATGCATAAATCAAAACAGCTTCTAGCAGGTTGTCTGCAGTAATAAATGCTACAGGCAGCCCGACTGGCAGCGTAAGAGAGATTATACAAACCGCTGCCTGGAGAGAACTCCGCGCTCTGAATAAACTCAGCCTTGAATTATTTATATATTTTAGGCATATTTCCTCTCTTCAATCCTGCAAGGCCCAAGAATGACTTTTACTGAGGGCTGAGAGTGTCTGAGTTGGGCTATAAAATAAAAACAGTTGCAGTCTGTCTTGGGACACCTTTTAGGGTGAGGATGGGCATATTCCATGGGGGGTAGCTGGTCCGGCAGCGTGGTGCAGCTGGGAGGTGCAAGGGAGGTATAGGATGATCTAGACCCAGTTCACGATGACCCACCCCAGGGCCAACAGCTGGCAGGAGAGCCCCAGGGCCCCCCCCCCCAATCTCCATCATGGGGGCGGGGTGGCCTCATTCACTTCTGTATAGCAGCTTTCAACCTAAGACTTGGTTGTGGAAAAAATAAATGGTTTTCCTGTAAAAGAAAAAGGTTGGAAATCACTGGCCAGGCTGAGCTTTGGGACCGTTCAGTTCAAGTGACTCTCGCCTCTCACTGAATGGAGGCCTTCAGGAGCTCTCAATGCCAGGGACTATGGGGCTAGGCATCAAAGTTTTAAGAGCTACCCAGGTGTTTTTATCGCTCTGTTGCTAATAGCACATACCACACACTGGCAAGTTATAAAGAGAAGAGGTTTATTTTGAATCAAGTCTGGTCCACGGCTGTGGGCCTGAATCTTGCAAGACCTTCTTGCCGGCAGAGCTCTGAGGAAGCCAGGGGTATCTCATGACAAGGGGCAAGAAATGAGCATGTGTGTCCTTGTCTTTCTTCCTCATCCTATAAAGCCACCAGACTTCAATTGTAGGGGCCCCTTCCTGATGGATTGTGTGTTCTCGGTCACCCCCTGGAATGGCTCACCTCTAAGCATTGTGGTTGGATTTAGTTTCCACCCTCTTCATTTCCCACTGTGGGGACTGAACTCCAGCCTGAGTTTGGGAGTATTCAAGCCATAGCTCCAGGTTACACTGATGTGTAGCCAGGGTCGAGAACCTCTGCTTCAAATCCCTCATTTCTCCAAGAGGACCAATTCTGATCACCTGCATGAACCAGGTGTTCAGCAAAGAACCAGGGCAAAGTGAAGAATTAGACAGGGACAGGCCTGATTTTACCCTTGGAGTTGCCACTTAGTGGGAGAGAAGTAAAAACACAACTGCAGTTATGTGAGATGTCCTGACACGGAAATACAAAATACTGTGAGAGAAATAGCAGCAGTGATAATATGTATTGCTGGGATAACAGTGTTTTAGGGCTTTTTTAAGACTAAGGCACTGTGCAAAATAACTTACATAAAGTATTTTGTCAAATTCTCATCCCAACTCTGTAAATGGGTACTGTTACCACCTTTGTTTTACAGATTAAGAAAGTGAGGCCCCGAGAGGGGAAGTAACTTGCCCAAGGTCACACAGCCCACGGCGGTGGAGTATGGGAGAAGGTGTTTCTTGCTCAGCCTTGAGGAATCAGGATGATGTTCACATGCTTTGTGTCCCTTTGAGTGTTTCTGAGAGTAGCAGGGTCTGGTCATTGTCAGAGTACATGTTGAGCAAAGGAAGTCCATGTTCCAAGGCCTGACACCAGCATAGATTAGGGCGCACACACACACACACACACACACACACACACACACAGTATTGCAGGAATGATCAAAAGTTGACAACTTTATTTTACAACTGAGGAAACTGGCACAGGGACAGCAGCTGGCACAGGCACGTGCTTGGCTCTGCCCCCATTGAGAACCTGGTGCTCTCGACTTCCACGAGGCCCTTTACTCTCCCCCCAATGATGAGTCACACTGCATCCAAACTTGCTTGCAGTCCCAAGGTTCAGGGGAAATTTCACCCAGGACAGCTTCACCTGGGTCAAGGTCCCCTGCCCCCAACACTATGGTTTTCCCAGGCCTCATCCCCAGCTGGTTGCCCTCCTTCCTCCCATGACAGGCTTTGAGTCTTTAGTAGGGAAGGGAGCATTGACCACTGGGACACTGCATCCTTCCCATTTGCTTGGAATTGGTACCTTTCAATGCTCCTTAGCAGCCATTCTCTTGTAGTCCTGCAAGCGTCTCAGTAGAGAGGGAAGTTGCCATTACCAGTCCATTGTGGGGCAAATTGACAGGTTCAGGAAAGACTTGCCCCAGCACCTCAGTGTCACGATCATGGCAACGGGATGGTGGACAGTGTTGGTAAACTCTAGGACCCTTTCATGCCCTCACGCTGTGTCTTCCTGATGTTCTTCTGTTTCCTCCAGCTGTGCACCTGGTACAAACCCCAGCTCTCCTCCTTCCTTTCCAAGTCATTAGGCCAACTAACCTGGTTCAGGTAACCTGGATGCCTGAATTCAAACAAACAAACAAACAAACAAGAAACAAAAACAAAATAAAATCTCTGTGAGTGTGTGAGTGTGCGTGTGAGTGTGTGCATGCGTGCATGTGTGTGTGTATGTGTGTGTGTGTGTGTCTTTATTACTGTCTCACCAAAACACGAGATTTGTGTTGGACACTGCCTGTCCCTCTACTGACATCTGAGTTTCCCTTTTCTCACTTAGAAGAAATGCAGTTTTTTTTTTTTTTCAGTCCTTTCTAGGCCTGGTTTGCAAAAGCTGCTACTTCTACACTCCCACCTATTTGCCCTTCATTCTCTATTTTTCTTCTCTCTGATTTCTTTTTATTTTAACCACTTCCACCAGTTTAGTCAAGGCAATATAAGACATGCCTAAATTTGGGCCCCATTTCTCTTAAAGGATCATGTTTTCTGGGAAACCTGAATGATGCAATGACAGGGATTTTTGTTTTTTTAGGGACTTTATTCTTAAACCTTCCTGGAGACCCATCCTTGCCTAGCTTTATCTGAGATGGGCCTTTGGAGAGCCTAACCTGCTATCTTGGGAGCCCTCTCCACTTCAGTCAAAGTAGAAACTCTGTCGCCAGTTGGGAGCAGGGCTGAATCCCATTGGGCACATGTCACGCACAGCGGGGTGAGTGTGCAGAGAGCTGATCAGAGGGAATTTGGGGACTCAGCCAAATGGGGCTTTCTAGGAGCCCTGCTGGGAAAGATTCACACCAAGCCACATTCAGAGTCAGCAAATAGTTTATCAGAGATCAAAGTTAATGATAGATCAGAAGAAATTCCAGGGAGTCTGGCTGATTGGTAGCCACTGTCCTGGAATTAGGAAGGTTTGAACAATGCTCTCAGCTCACCTTACTTTTGCACCTTAAACCAAGAGGAAGTTCAAGGGTGTGGGTTCGAGCAGCATGCTGACTTTGTGGAGCCCATTGATTGCACCAGTGGGGTTCTGTGGGAGAATTCACCTTGGACTCACGCTAGCTCAGGGAAAGCTTCTCCCCGTGTCTTCACAGGTGTTGGTAGGAAGGGGATAGAGCAGGCAGTCTTCAAGGTTTCAGATCTTGACAGCTGGAAGGTCCTTCCCTTCCTTCTTCCTCTGGTCCCCAGATGTTTTCAGAGCACTGGCAAGATGCCAGACTTGGCATTGCAAACCTAGTATTTAAAGATGAAAAGTGGGAGAAATTCTCTCACAAAGCTCCCAGCTTAGTGGGACAGGGCCCTTGGGAGGCAGGACCCTGAGAACAGCCTCTTTACAGTGGCAGAGGAGGTGAGCGCCATTTACATGTGATGATTCCTTTTCTCCTGGGAAGCAGATAAGATTGGCAGATCATGATGATTGTTTATTGTCCTGAAGCAGAAGATAAACTGTTCTTGCAACCAGGGCCTGAAAGGTCTGAAATGCCTGTGTTGTTACTTTTAAAAAATATACTGGTACATTGTATAAGAGTTCCTTTCTCCCAACACCCTCTTCTGTATCTGTTGTTGTTTGTGTTCTTCATCTTTGCCATTCAGACTGGAGTGAGGTGAAATCTTAATGTAGTTTATGATTTGTATTTCTCTGATTGCTGGAAATATTGAGCAATTTTTCATATATTTATTAGCCTTTTGTAGCTCTTCTGTTGAGAAGTTTCTGTTTAGTTCTTTTGGTTATTTTCCCAGAAGATATAAAATTGGCATACTGCAGTGACACAGCTACACCAATGCTTATAGCAGCACAGTTCACAATAGCTCAACTGTGGAATCAACCCAGATGCCGATTCCTAGATGAATGGATCTAGAAACTATGGTCTGTCTATCTATCTATCTATATCATCTATCTGTCTATCTATGTATCTATCTATCATCTATCATCTATCTATCTATACATACATAAATACAATGAATTTCTACTCAGTTATTAAAAAGAATGAAATCATGGCCTTTGCTGATAAATGGATGGAAATGGAGAAAATCATGCTAGGTGAAAGATAAGTGAAAGTAGCCCATATTAGAAACTCCAAGGTCGAATCCTTTCTCCTGTACTTGAAAGTTAGAGTACAATGTAGGAAAAGTTGAGATAAGGACAAGTTTGTATAATAGAACCATCGAACACGGAACACGGGTTAACAAATGAACTGGGGGAAGCCTGGTTATGGCAGGAGGAGGATGGGGAGGGGAAAGTGGGTTTATAAATACTGTATGATAAACTTTGCACCTTGAGAAGTTGAATAGTGCCCATTCAGGCATCTAAAACTGGAAAAGTATATGCATATATATACACGCACGTGTGTGTGTGTGTGTGTGTGTGTGTGTGTGTGTGTGTAATCAGGGGAGTCTAGTGGAGAACAGAGTCCTGGGAGAGGAGGAAGGTAGGGGCTGTACTGGGGAGGGCATGGGTCCAAATACATTACTATAATGTGTGCATGCAAAAAAACACAGAAACTATATTGTTACAGAAAGATTTAGGGAGAAGGGAGAAAGCTGCTGCTCCGTGCTTCCCACAAGGACATCAAGATATGCCTATAATTTCTCCCTCCTTTCTCTGTCCACCTAGTTCTTGGAACAGAGCCCAGTTTGGTCTTCAAAGTTTTAGCTGCACACCACTGTATGCCTCAGACTCTGAACCCCAGAACTCTTTATATGGCTAAAAGTCCCATCTCCCAGCACAGAGTGGGGAGCATAGCAAATAATTACTGGGTGATGTTGGCTCTTTGGAAGTGGAATAGGGCCACGAAGTCCTCTTGGTGGCCTCTCAGATTTTCTTTTTGCTGTTTTGAGAAAGGAGTAAATGTACACTCTGTATTAGTTTGCTAGGGCTGCAAAGGCAAATTACCACAACCTAGCTTAGAAAAACACAGAAACTTACTCTCACAGTTATGGAGCCCAGAAGCCCCAAACCAAGGTATCAGAGGGGCCATGCCTCCCCTCACCACTAGAGCCGGGTCCTTCCATGCCTCTGTCTGCCTTCTGATGCTGCAGGCCACCCTTGGCTGTGGACACACCACTCCAATCTGCCTTAAGAGTCACATGACCTTCTCCTGTGTGTCTCTGTGCATCTGAGCCCCAGATTTCTTTTTCTTATAAGAACATTTGCAACGGGATTAAAGCTCACCTTACTTTGGTATGACATCTTCTTTACATCTGCAATGACCCTCTTTCCAAATGAAGTCACTGTCACAGGTATTGTAGGTTACGAATTGAACGCATCTCTTTGGGGGACATAATTCTAACTAGGAAAAGTTCTGTCTGAGATAAATAAGGCAGTAGTGGCCAACTCTACACAGCTATGTTGAGTGTGTAATTGTTCAACATTACTCCAAAACATATTTCCCCAGTAACAGTTATTTCCTGTGCACAGCTAGGCACAGAGACAGGAAATGCAGTTGGCCAGTCACCAGGCACCAGGCTGCTCCATGCTGTGGCTGGTACTTGTTCATCTGAGGCAGCAGCCCCTGTCCTCGGCAGGGCTGGGCCATGGGAAGGCTACCACCATAAGCATCCCTCACTGGCCAATGCCCTTTCCTTGCTCTGGTGGCCAGGCAGTGTCTCATATTCAACCCCAGCTGGCTGGCTGGTTACTTCCTGTCTTTGTGCTGAGGTTCAGAAGGCTGCAGGGGTGAAGCTACCACCTTGTCTTTGGAGAAAGTAGCTATCTCTGCTCACTTGGAGGGGGTCGTGGGGATTGCTATGTTGACACTCATTTGCTTTACCAGGGGACTACCCTGGCTTAACTCCTTTCCTTTGTGGCTTTTGACAAGAAGATGAAGGAGACAGTCTGGTCCTTCTTAGGCTGCATGAAGTAACTGTGGCTTGTATTGGCCACTGCACTTCAACCTCTAGAGGGCGCTCAAGGCCTTCGTCCATCTCCTCCAGCTACTCCAAGGAGGAAGGTGCCCTGAGGGGTTCTGAATTAAATGGCAAACATTAAAGGTGTTGCCTGGATAGGTAGGAGTAGTTAGTGGGAAGGAAAAAGCAAGGCTTGGATTTTCTGGAAGGAGAGTGGCTGGTTCAGCTTTAAAGGCCCAGGGGTTTCTCCTGTGTGGCAGGTGGTTTGTCCCTGGGGACCTATGGACAGGGTGTCCTCCTTGGGACTGGAGGGAGCTGAGGTTCACTCTCCCCTAGTTGATGGTGACTGTAGGGGGAGGATTTCTAATCTGTCCTGCGTCCTCCCTTGGAGTGGGGAGGTCTGCGGGCCCAGGTGGGGTTAAAGTCTAAACTAGCAGCATCAGTGAGTATCCCTCAGCCAACTGCCCCGTGTCACAGATCCTTCCGGAAGTGGTGGGAGTTTAGTGGGATTTGGGGTCCTGCTCACTCTCACTCCTATAAGGACTGAAAGCAGAGACATGGGGATGTGAAGGAGGCACCTACTTCTGCCACAAGGACCACTCCTGCAGTTGTGTGATATTGATCTAGCTGCTCTGGCTACAATGCAGAGATAACACCTGCTAAAAGGGTTTTTATAAGATTTGGATATAAACATATTAGTATAGACAAAACTAGCCCAGGGTGTGGCACAGCATACTTGTTGAGCTATGACAGGTGTAGTTCTGGCCTCCCCTAATGAGCCCTGACCAGTGATGCTAATCATTTTTTATTACCTCATTCCCCTACATCATCAGCAATTTCATCTGGGGTGTGTATGTGTGTGTGTGTGTGTGTGTGTGTGTGTGCTGGGGATTGAATCCAAGGCCTCAGGGCTGCTAGGTAAACACTCTGCCACTGAGCTACATCCCCTGTCTTCATTCACTATGTTCTTATCATCTCTAGTCTCCAAATGATGATACAGAAGCTCAGAGAGCCTGAGGAACTTGTCCAGGGTCGCACAGCTAATAACTGTAGGAGCAGGGATTTGACAGTAGATAGATCTGACCACACTATGCCAATTTTAATTGTCTCGCCAAGATCCCAAGTCACTGAGTTGCAAGCCCTAACTCCTTTATGAAGCCTTTGATTTTACTTGTGTCTGCTGTGGGTTGTGTGTGGGCTGGCCTGGATGGAGTCAGCTACCCTCAGTGGTGCTTCACACGTGGCTCTGAAGCACGTGCCAACTGTGAGTCTTGGTGAGAGCTGATGCATCCGAGTGCCACTTTTTAATCAGGGAGATCATACATCTCCTATTGTCACATGGTCTGTCTTGAAACAACAGCGCCAAATCTCTAATCAGGCAGGACACAGACAAAATGAAAATGGAGGAAGTGGTCTCTTTCTCTCATTAAGGGGAGAGGAGAAATGGAGAAATTCACTGTGCCTTGAGTGTCTGGGGGATGCAGTATTTTTAGAAAAGAACATTTTGTGATTTGAGTTGTGTGATTTCTGAGAAGGCTTTCATTTTAATGTTTTTTTTTTTCAGTAAGTTGCAGAATCAAAGAGGAATAATAGATGGAACAATAATGAGCCATCAGCAAAAGTATAGAGAGTCCCTTCTGTGTGCAGAACATGGAGGTAGAGACAAAGAAACTGCTAGGCTTGCTCCGGGGATGGTTCAAACGTCTAAGAAAGGTTGCAAAGCTAAGTATGTACAGAGCACCGAAAATAAAACATTTCACTTACTGAAGTCCACAGGAGGGTATAAAAGTAGGAGCCTGAGAATTACAGAGCTCCAAAGAATGGAACGCTGATGATTCATTTGTTCATTCAATGAATATATCGAACACCTTCTCTGTCTGTAGAAGGCACTGAAAAAAGATCCCTTCCCTTCATCCCCTGAATCATTTGTAGCTCAGCAGCAGACACAGAGAGTCATAAACCAAGAGATGATGTGATGTGAATAATTAGAATTTGTACAGATAATTTGGGGCCACGGTGCAAGAGGTGAGCGATTCTACTCAGCAGAGAGATGGATCAGAAAGACCTCATGGAAAGAGAATACCAATGATGGATAATGAAGGGTGGAGACTAACTGACCGGAGGAAGAAGAAAGGTAGTTCAGGGTAGGCAGCAACACAAGCAGACTTCTGAGCTTCTATCATGCAGGGGAGGCTCTGCTTGTAGCTGGGAAAGGTCAGAACTTAGGGGACACAGAAAGATGAGTCTCGAGGTGGTTGGGCACTACTGTGCCTGGAGGCAATGAGAAAATCTTTAAAAGACTGGATGGATGCAATGGGACGACTTGGACAAATCTTTGAGATAGAAACAGAGGTCACATGGTTATGTCACACAGATAAGTCAATAAGCCAGTTGTAATAAGAACCAGGAGAGTAGCTTGAATTCCACTAGGAATTTTAAGGAAAAATACTTTATCCAGCCTGGGCTTGGCTGTAGAAGAGTTCTTGGAAGAAATGACATTAGCAGGAATTAGCATTTGGGAGAAAGAGCAAGTTAGGGGAAGACAGTTCTCCAAGAAATGGGGGATGGGTTTGGGGCACTGCAAA
This sequence comes from Aplodontia rufa, assembly GCA_004027875.1. NCBI lineage: Eukaryota > Metazoa > Chordata > Mammalia > Rodentia > Aplodontiidae > Aplodontia > Aplodontia rufa. Next base: position 15,810 of record PVKS010008995.1, on the reverse strand, counting down.
CTGCTCTGTGTGGCTGGGTGAGTGTGTGTAGAGAGAGTAAACACCGAAGGGGAAGGGCCCATATAGCAGGCCCAGAAAGACCTCCTTGACAGAAGTCAAGACCTAAAAAGCTTTAGGCAAGGGACAACCTGACCAGTCACCAATGGTGGCTTAGACCAGAGTTGGGGCATAGGAAATGAAGTGCAGAAAAGTGCATTAAATGAGCAGGCATTTAGGAGGTAAGAAGGTGACTGCTCAAAAATCCTGGGATGTTGCTGGGGAGGTAGAAGACTAGTGATGGTAGAGAATTTATGGAAAATGGGGAGGTTGGTGGAGACATTCACAGGGACAGAACACAGGCGGAGGTAGCACTATGGTGAGTAGACTGCACTAGGGAAGGCCCTTAGGGGACATGAACTGTGCTGCCTGGGGCATGAGTGGTTTGGAAAGTGCACAAGTGGGTGAGGAAGGAGGAAATGGAATCTCAGCTGGGCTGTGACTGTGCCCAGCTCTGGGTCATATGCTGGGACCCACTTTCCTCACCCGCAACAGAACATTTTTAAGAATTCTGCAGTTCAATGAGAAGTGTCCATGCACACATAGATAACTTCATGCAGTGTGTCCATGTGATGGCAACATGTGTCTATCTCCTGTGGCTTCCAGGAGAGGTTTACTCAATTGGGCAAATATTGATAAGTTCCTGCACTAAGCCAAGGTGGTGCTGGGTACTGTGGACATGGTGCTAAGTGAGTCTAAGCAGAGCCTTTCTTGCAAGGGGACAGCACTTTCTTGGGGAGACCAAATTAAAATGTAGAAAAAGATTCAGATAAATACTCCTGTGCTAATCTGGGTTCTGGAAGAACTGGAAATCTTTGAGGGAACCTGGAGAAAGGGCTAAGAGAGCTTGGGGAAGCTGCTGGATCTCGGTGCTGGTCTGACTCTCTGGAGGAGACAGGGATGTTTGGTGGAAAACTCTGCAACTATTGTGGGCGACAATAGGTTTTAGCAAAGCTGATGGGGGAGTCCGCAAGCCAAAGCTTCCAGTCAAAGGAGCTCTGTGTCTCCCAGGAACAGGCTGCTTAGTGTCCTGCCCTCCATAGGCATTGGGTAGGTGTAGCCCATATGTGGCTTCAGGACATGTGTATGGCAGATGACAGACAGCAACAGGTGGCACACTGAACAATTAGACTCCAGCATTTGGAGGCCTAGGGGGAATTCTTAAAACCAGCCACAACTAGGAAGAAGTAATGTGGTAGCAGAGAAAGCAACCTGGGAGAGTAAGCTTTTAGATAATCAGGGACAGGTGGCCTCTCTGGAGAGATGACACTTAACCTAAGATCAGAAGGATGATTGGAAAGCATGGGGAGAACGTTGTAATTTAAGGAAAAAGCAAGCTCAAAGGCCCTGTGGTAGTGTCTGATGGTTGATCAGAGGCCAGTGTAGCTTGAAGCAATCAGAAAAAAGAATGGAGAAGTTGACAGGTCAGATAATCAGGGTTTTATAAATTGTTCAAAGGAGCTTGATTTTATTCTAACTGCAAAGGAAAGTCAGTGAAGCTAAGTTGGGTGGTGATGGGTGGTACGACCTGACTCATTCAAAGAAGACCACTCTGGCTGCTGTGTGGTGTGTGGCTTGTGGATTTTTCTGGTGTGGGATTGAGTTAGATGGTAACAAATGATGGTGAATTACATAGTCAAAGCACCCTGGCCCCATGTGGGGCTGCAGGGTCTGCCTGGTGCGGTAAGAAAAGATTTTGAAGTGGAATTTTAGGGAAAAGCGCAAAACGGAGGTGACATTTGAGGCAAGTCTCCCTGGCTCTGTGCAGGGAAGGACAATCCTGTAGCACTTTTCAAAATCACTTCACTGAAACACAGAGCCAGAGCAGACTTTAATTTAGTGCTTTTTATGGGACAGAATATGGTTCAGGAGGAACCAAGGGCATTCACAGGTGAAAAGTACTTAAATCAGAGAGACAGCATAGTTAGGGAAAGGAGACCAACCATTCCTTGTTTTATGGCAGAGAACATTAACTGAATCCTTCAGAGACTGAAGCAGAGAAACAAAGAACACTTGCTTTTCTTCTGAGTTTGCTTCTGGATCCAAACTGGAGCTGCTGGGCACCATTTTGGACCTGGAGAGGGGCTCAGGGAAAGTGTGTTTTGGATAGTATTCAAAGCTCATTTTCCAATATACCAATATTTACATCTGCTATGGAGGGAAATATAGAAGAGTCAAGAGACTGGGTGTGGGCAACCTGGGGTGATTCTGGATTAGGATCAAGGGCATAACGTATTGTTACTACATAGGCTTTTATGATTGCACAACGACACAACTCCTCAATAAAATTTAAAAAACTAAAAATCCCTCATTTTCCAGAACTCACTCTTTGATTCTACTTTCTGTGTTGAACATAAAAGGTTAAACTTGCCTCTGGAATCATACAATGGCTCCGAAGACCATTGTGCAGACCCCTGGTGTGGCTGTTCCATCTCCCAGCACAGTGCTCCTCTCGGTTCTGACGTCAGCCGTCTGTCTCCCATGTTTGATTCCTCTCCAGCTCCTCCTCGAGTTTCCCCTTTTGAAACTGGTTCCTAACTATTCTCCCTGCCTCCAGACCCTTGCACTTACACAGGGGAGAGACAAGATGATGGTTCGTCGGGTAAACACAGACAAACACAGATGCAGTTGTTTCTCATTATTTTCTAAAGAACTCCTTGGACAAAGATGTCAAAATTGAAAACTCAGATGACTTTACATTAAATGCATATTTCCTGTTTCATTTGAAAATTCAAATGATCTTACTGTGCTAGCCCAAATGCAGCGGCTGCCAGGTGAGGCTAAACGGTAGCTGTTTATTAATGCAGGCATCTGATACTTCCCCCGCTAGTCATAATCTCTCTTCCTTATTATTATTTTATATCTTTTCTTTTTTTTTTAACCTGCCTGAGCTTGGGAGATATTTGAATTAGAGGAGATTCCTTTACAGACTTATTTTTCTAAAACACAAATCCGCTCATGTCACACTTTGCTTGAAAGCCTTCCCCAACCGGCTTTCTTGGTGGATGAAACTCAATATCATCACCCCAGCACAGAAGGACCTCTGTAGCCTGAGCTCATTGTCTGTATGGATCTAACTCCTGCGCTTCCCAGGAGCCCAGATGAAGTGCCGAGCCCTGTCATAGGCCCTGTGCCCTGTGGGCTGCATTCTCTTCTGCAGCTGGAATTACATTTCTTCTATTATCCACCTGGTGAACATCCACCCTTTAGCTTCAGCTCAAATATCAGTCCTCCTCTAGCTTCTACTTTCTCATTTCCCTGTCCTTCACTTCCTTGGCCTCTTGGACTCACCTCTGCTGTGACCCTTATCTCTCTCCATCAGATGGCACAACGCTTGGGGTTCTGCGTCATAGCTGCCTTCGAAGGTCTGGGGCAGGACAGCTGAGCAGTGCTCACTCAGACGAGCTCTGGTGGTTCAAGGCTTGATCTTGCTTTTCTTCGCTTATGGAACGCAACTGTGAAACTCCTGGTTCTCTTATCCAAGGGTTATTGCAGAAATCGAATCAAAGGCTTTTGTGAAAGTGTGGACAAAGCACTTTAAAAATTGCAAAGTAATACATGCGTAATGGAATTAACAGGAAAATCGTACATGCTCAACTACCTTAACTGAACCATTTCCAGAGATAACAGCAAACTTGAAAGGAAGGGTATCTAAGTTACAGCTCCAATTTTGTTAATAATTCTCTGTGTGAGTTAGAGGGAATTATTTTGCCTCTCTAGACCTCAGTTTCCATAGCTGAACTTGGGAAATTTTAAGGTGTTTGTTCTATGCTTTCCCCATCCTTCTAGCATTTTTTATGAATAAGAGATTTTTTCTCATTCTTGAAGACTTTCATTCTTCCACATTTGGGATGGTGCACTAACCATAATACAATAATGAATATGAAGTAATTAGCTTTTTCATTAAATGTACAAATCATGACAATAGCTATTGTGTAGTGCTGATTTCTAACATTTTCCTAACCTGGAATTATTTCCATTATTTAACCAGCATTAATAAATGAAAGCTTCAGAGCATGAGTTAAAGACTCCAGCAGGTGTATCACGGTGTCTCACCCATCATCATCAGACTAATTCTCTGTATCCACAGGGCAACCCTGTCTTTACCTTGCATATCACTCTAAAGTCCCCCTTGTGACTTGTGGTTTTGGGGACTGTGGATGGGAGTCGGGAGAGCGTGGAGAAGATGAAGAATGTACTTGAAGGGGGAAGAAAAAAGCTACATCCTTTCCTTGTTTTTTAAACTGCAGTTGATAAAAATGATTCACTGTCTGGTGGCTTAAAATAATATCTGCCCATAGTCCCTGGTATAACTCCTCTTATGCACAGTAAAATATCTATGAGAGCTTAGAAGATGATGCAAACTCAAAAAAAAAAAAAAACAAAAACAAAAAACCAAAAAGAAAGAAAAGAAAACCAGCCATGGACTTGACCTTGACCTGACAGGCCCCTGAAGGCTGGATCTGGCAACATCTGTGCCTGTGGGAATGGGAGGGAGTGCAGGTGCTGTGGGTGTGGGTGCTGCTAGGTAGATATTCCCAGGGAAAGAGGTAGGAGGATCGTGATCCTTCCTTCCTGTGCCTCCCCTGGATGGTGATGTTCTGGGTGGGGATTCCCTGGATCACGTTGCCTCCAGATTGTATATCCTTGAACAGATCCCTTGGAGGAACTTCATATCCACCCAGCACCTCGGAATGTGATTTTCTTGGAAGAGATTCTCTGCAGATATAATTAAGAGAGGATCAAGCCGAGTAACACTAACTAAGGATAGGTTCTAAATTCAAAGATAATATTGCTAAAGAGACAGAAAAATATACACAGAATCAGAGACAAGATGTGGAGACACAGGTAGAGACTGGAGTCCTATGACCAGAAGCCAAGTAACATCAGGAGCCACCATAGGCTCAGAAGTCCAGGAAGGACTTCCGGAGGCACCTCAGAGGGCGTGAGGCCCTGATGACACTTTGAACTTTTGGCTTCCAGAATAGTGAGAAAATGTTATTTTGTTGTTTTAAGTTGCCAAGTTTGTAGGTAATTTTTTTGTGGTAACCCAATCAAATTAATGCAATGGAAAACTCAAGTTTATAGCAGGGGCTGACCATTTTAGCATATAATGTAGCACCTAAGTTTGACCAGGGAGATGATGGAGGTGAACTGGAGACGGTGTGCCTCAATCAAGGACAACCTATTTTTGTCTTGCAAGAAGGTGCATGCAGACTTGCGGAATCTTCCCAGAGCTTGAAAAAAGCGAAATCTATGGGTTCTATTTGTGTATTTTGTTTTCAGTACTTTCCCCAATTATATATACTTATTTTTAAAGAGAGAAGGACAGTGAGAGAGAGAGACAGACAGAATGGATTTTTATTTAGTTTTTCACGTGGCTTTTGTTGCTTGACACTTGGTTGTATACGAACCTGCATACTTGCGCATGCCAGGCAAGCACTGTAACCACAGAGCCACCTCTCCAGCTCTTCTCCCCACAATTATATTTTAAATATCAGGTTAACCATTTCAGACCTATCACAGGAGTCATATTCCCCCTGTGGGTGGCCGGCTTGCTGTCTCCGATTGCTGGTCTTTGCAGGCATCCTTATCCTGTGAGATTTTTTTTTAGAGTTTAAGAGGCGGAGTCATGGTCCCTCTGCCTTCCATTATGGTTTCCTACTTTAGAGATGGCTGTTTTCTAAAGATGATTGGGCAGGGACTGTAGGGCAGGAGCAGGGAGAGGGTCTTCATGGAAGTGATGCATGGAATTCTAAAGCAGAAAGATGTAGTGTCCCCATGCTGTTAAGAGGATAGAAGACCCTGGTCACAGTACCTGTTGGGGACTGTGAAGACCCACCTGTTCCTCTCATCAGGAATTCAGAAAGCACTTGTGGAGAATTCCATTCAACCACTAGCACCACAGCTAGCAAAGCCTCCTTCAGCGGGAGCTTGCCTAAGCCTGTGAACTTTCTTGGGCACAGTTACACCCTGGAGCAGAGGAGCTGACAGGAAGAAGTGGGATCACAGAACAGTTCTCTGCAGGTCTTCTGGCAAACACTGGGCTTTAAAGCTTTTCTTCTATTTGGGGATGGGAAGATCATAAAACATGAAGAAGACAAGCCTCAGCAACAACACCCCAATCAAAATGGAGAACTTTGAGCAAGGGTTGTGAAAGCTTATCATGACGACTCACAGGAGGAGCAAACCCTTGGCGATTATCTGATGATGGAATTGGACTTTTTTTCTTCTTTTTTTAAAGAAAATCATTTGGCATCTTGAGAAGATGATACACCCCTTGGAATTAGGACAAATGTCGAAGCAAGAACAATAACGTGACATGTGAGAGGAAGTGGGTGAGCAAAGGAAGAATTGTTAGGAAAGTGCAAGTGCGAGAGAATTATGCTAGAATTAAGAGTAGGCAAAAATGTAACTGAGATTATGAGAAATCAAATCGCGTTCTCAGAGACAAATTTTAGAGCTCTCCTAGAAAATGTAGGGCTAGATGAAAAAAGATGAGACAAAGGAGGATAGGGCAGGAGCTTTAGGAATGACAAGCTGTTTCTCCTGGAGGGGGAGAAGAGACAATGCAAGGCCCCGTTACAGAAAAGATCCATGCAAGTGCATTCATTCCAAGTGGTTCTTTAAGCCATGAGTCATATTAGGGAAGCATGCAGGAAAAAGATCAACAAATAAATAAGAAAAATATCACTGAGACACATCATTGCATACATTTTTCTTTGATTTTTATTACAAAAATTATAAAAGAGTCCAACAACCCAGAAGGGTATAACGTAAATGATAAAGCCTGCTCCTAGCCTCTCCTCTCCTGCTGTTCACAGGTCAGGTGTTGATGGTCTGCTTGAGAATCCTGAAGATTTTCGCTCTGCATTCTACTCGCATCTCTTGGTGTTTTAGACAAAAAGGTTATTACAGTAAACAGCTCTGCACCGTGCTTTTATTCCCATTTTACCATATTTTGGGGATGTCTCTTCTTGTTAAGACATAGGCTTTATTCAATATTGAAGCCACTGAAGAGACTGTTTTGTACAAATGTACTGCAGTTCATCCCACAATTAATAAACATTTCTTTCTCTTTTTTCTTTATTGACTACCAACAATGATGCTGTGAATATCTTATCTTGGCACACTGCTTGCAAATAGGCTTTACGAGACTAGAGAATAAACTTCTTGATGTAGAATTACTCTAGTGTAAAATTTGGTCTAAAGATAAAAATAAAAAAATCCTTCAAGGATACAGATAGGCAGGAAATGAAACAAATAAAACAAAATCTCCAAACTGGTTTCTTACAAAGGAATGGAAATCAAGGCTTTCTTTCTAGAGCATTGAATGCAAAAACATCTTTGAATGGAATTACATCTGTAGAATTTTTAAGTGGTAAAACAATATTGTATACTAAGAATATTATTCCTTTCCAAGTAGTCTTTTGTGTAAAAAAATTTTTTCTAATAAGCAAGCTTAGACAATTTGCTTCTTGTCTGCTAGGTGGTGTCAGGGATCCCACACTCAGGAACACAGCTGTCACAAAGAGTTGCTACCTGAGGGCACAGGCTGGTTCTGTGTGGTACCCTCATAGATTCTTCTCTTCCTCTAACTCTTCCCGGGTTTGTGTTTCCGGAATTCTTTATTCCAACTCAGGTGGAATCTGTTTCCATGACAAATGTCCATTTTAAGCAATAATCCCTATTATTTTCTTCCAGCACTTAGTAATGATTGCAAAATGTTGAAATGTTTAAAGCACCACTGAGAAAATTAATAAACAACAACCGTAATTCATTTCTTCTCTGAAAAAGCAGCATTTCAGAAAGTGACATCTGACCCTTTTCAATGCTACGGAATTTGAATAATGATTTTCTATATCTTTAAAATTTATGTTGAAACTAAGAAGAGCCTGGGTTTTTGGAAAGAAATAAACCACCCACCGGCAGATATTATCTGTCATTAAGCTGCTCTTTATTCTATCTTCCATCGAGGAACTATGAACATGTCTGCATTCTTTATGCTTAAAAGCATATTAAACCATTATTTCAAGCACATTAAAATACGTGGAAAAAGTGGAGGATAAATAAAAGTAGCTATTTCTTTTTATTAGTTACGTACTTGATAATTATTGTTTTTGAAAGTTCAGATTGTGGATCTTATCTTTCCTTTGCTTTTTTATTAATTTTAAAAGTTTCTAGAGAAAGAAATTTGCTTGATTGCATTGAAAAGTAAATGGACAGTGTAAAGAACAACTGTGTTGGTTTGGGGATGTGGCTCAGTGGCAGGGCTCTTGCCTGGCGTGTATCAGGCCCTAGGTTCAATCCCCAGCACCACAAAAACAATCCAACAGTTATATTTAATTTTGACATCTCATAGCATCACAATTAAGAACATATATATCATTCAGACTAGAAGAAAATATTATGCAGAGTGAAACTAGGGTTTTTCTTTTTTTCTTCACAGATTTTAAAGAGCTTTACTGTTTTTAATAATGAGAAATTACTTAAATTCTAGGTATAAATTCTTTGACAAGACTTTAATGAGAACCTGTTTTGAAGCAGTAACTCTGTGGTGCCACAGATAAAGGAGGAATGGTGCATGATTCTTGAAGTTTCCATTCTCATGAGCTACTGTTTTCTTAATTGTCTGCATGAAAAGTCAAGAAGATCAGGACGCAATTTTAGTGGTGGAGAACATCCTCATGATGGGCTTTTGGGTCACTCTGAATTGGCTTGGAATTGTATTCAGTCTGTTAAACATATTTGAGAGAAGGATGGAGCTCAGAAATTGAGGTCTATAGTGTTAGGCCCACTGGGATCAAAATCTCTTTTCATACAGGTTTGCCAGGTAAATTCAGACACTAAATTAATAATAAACTTATTTGGGTCTCAGTTTCCTCATTTTTAAAATGTGGAGACTAACACTGGATAGATGCTGGCATTGGGAGTGAAGTGAATTATGGGAAAATACATATCACAGTTACTAGAAATCCTTCTCTCTTTGGCACTATCTGCAGAATTTAAAAGTTACATTAAAAAATATTGATCTTCATATTTGAAGTCATGCTTTAAAGTTTGCAAACCAGTTTCACACAAGCTATCCGTATTTCTCATAGCAGTCCGGAGGTATTAGAGACCGTGGCAGAAGGTCTGATGGATCAAGTAGCTGTTGGTAGATTGCAAAGTGGACTCTTACAAGTTTATCTGGGCTCATGCATTAGAGATTCAGTCAATGGTGGGCCAAAGCCATGGTGGAAAGGCCCAGTGGAGGAAAACCGCTCAGCTCTTGGTGGGGTCAGGGAGTCAGGGGTGGGGGAAGGATCAGCATGGAAGATTCACCCCTCTGGGACACAGCCCCAGTGACTCATCTCTTCCAGCCACACCCCACCTGCCTAGAATTACCTCCCAGTCAGTCCGTTCAAGCTCCTAAGAGCTGATTTATTCACAGCTCTCACAATCCACAATCATTTTACTTCTACAAATTCTTGCATTAATACTGGAGTTCGAGTGAACACCTCATATACAAACCGTAGCAAGGTGTGATTAGCAAACTTGAAGTCAGCCTTCAAAGTGGCATGTTGAACTTTGGACTAAATCATGGTGGGACTGATGGTCAAGGTCAACCAGTGGCAAGGCTGAGTAGGGTGCATTTTCCATCAGAAGGGACCTCACATATGCTGAGGGCCTTCTCCTTGTTCACACTGTGCTGATAGATGTCCCTGCATTACCTTGACTGGTTCTCACAATCACCCCAAGATTTGGACAGCACTTCACAGGCTACTGAGGAAAAAAGACTCAGAGGAGGTATCTTGTTCAGGACCACCTTGATGGGAAGGAGGGTGTATTGGCCTGAAGGGCCTCTGACTCCACACCACATCCCATTCCTACTAGGTATAAAGTGGCTTCTTGATTCTGCTGAGATTGAAGTCAGCAAGGAGCTGGGTTTTAGGAGCAGGGATTAGTCTCCAGAGAGAGGGAAATTCACACAATGAAGAGGGTTTTCAACACATGAGTCACAGAGGACCTCAGATCTATTTACTGTGCTAGATCCTGAGTCCTACAGTTTGAGCCTGTGCAAAGTTGTCTCTGAGAAAGTCTTCAGTTTAGTTCCGCCAGGAACCCAGTTCAGGCACTACGTCACCGTCACCGTGATGGTTGCTAGTTGCTGGGAAGAATCCACTGTAAGATCCAGAGCCACTGAACACTCTTGGTTGGGGAATTGAGACCTACACTTTGAATGGCTGGGACAAGCAACACTGTAACTAAAGCTTGCAGAGTAGTGAGTGTTCCCATTTCACCAAGAGGGAGATGGAGACTCACATAGACTCAGGCGACCCAACTCAGGAAAGGCAAGGTCAAGTAGGCCTTTTTTTGGACTCTGACATCTGCCTTTCTTTTCTCCTTCTCTATGCTTTCATTGTTGATGGTAATTCAACCAATGAAAGCAGCTGCTTTCGCTCAACAATGTTAACTGTTAAGTGTATTGACAGGTATTCTTCTACACTCAGGGTCCGACAATAAATCTAGCTGACAAAAGTCCCGTGTGGATTTATTTATGGCACTTACATGCTAAAGTAAGAAACTTACGCAAAATCTATCACGACAGACATAGTATAATAGAATGTGGTAACTGTGATGGAGAATAGAGAATGAGGGCCATGGTGAGGGACTTACTGAGAAAACCTGTGAAGGAAAGACTGGCAGAGGTAATGGGGCCCCCGTGAAGATTGCCTGGGGAAGAATATTCCAGGCAAAGAGAACAACCAGTTCAGAAGCCCTAGGATGGGAAGGTGCTGGTCAACACCAAAGCTGGACCACCATGAGGGAGCATTTTGAGATGTGGTAGGGTGTGAGATTCTGTTTGTACCGATATTCATTTCAAGGAATTTATTTTTTTTATTCGCAGTGATATGGAGACCCACAGAAGAATACTGAGCAAAAAAAAAAAAAAAGGGTAAGATTGGACCCACAGGTTAATAAGATCACTCTGGAAGATGTGCGTTTCTGATTTCATGGTTCCATTTCACTAGACATGCACACAGAAGTCCCCCATCCTTCAGTTTTTCGCTGGCCAAGTTGGCGGATGCTAGACCAGGGACCCCAGATGGACCACAAACGTGAGATGGTAGACATGTCTGGGAGCAAAAGGTCTCAGAAAGAGGTCTTTGCCTAGAGAAAGCTGCACAGGAGAATGTCACATTGCATTTCCAGATGGTACTCTTATTGCCTTGGCCACTGTCCATTAAGCACACCTGGATGTTATTGACACAAACACTTCTGGAAAAGCTGTACCTGGTGACCCTGAGTGGATCTTACATGGAGAATCCCCCTTAGTCCTGCCTTGACAAGCTGCTCGGCACCCATCTCCAAAGCTCCTGCTGTCCCAGGGATAGGCCCAAGAAGCCTTTAGCAAAGCTTCATTTTTGTGTCTGAAGGAACATTCTAGGCAGTCTCTTAATTATCCTTGGTTCTTTAAAAAAAAAAGCCTGAGATTTTTATGGATCTGTTTTTAAAAATTCATGGATTTTGCTAGTTATATTAACACAGTTTTCATTTAACTAAACAATTATTGAATGCCTCTAATGTTCCAGGCACCATAGGAGGCCGTGAAGGATAAGGGAAATTTACTCTCTGCTGTTGATGAACTCAGTCTATTAGGAGACCGAGATGGCTAGATAAAAGCAGAGCTATCATGCATGCTTTTCTATTGTATTTTGTATTGTATTTATTTTCTTTTTTTTTAAAGAGAGAAGGACACTGTGTGTGTGTGTGTGTGAGAGAGAGAGAGACAGAGAGAGAGAGAGAGAGAATCAATTTTTTTATTGAGTTTTTCACACGGCTTTTATTGCTTTGACACTTAGTTGCGTACGTGGTGCTGGGGTTTGAGCCTGTGTACTTGTGCATGCCAGGCAAGCACCATAACTGCTGAGCCAGAGCTCCAGCCCCTATAGATTGTATTTCTGTGATGATATAAATCCTCAGAAGAAAAATCACTTGACTTCATCAAAAGGAGTTAGGAGAGGATTTCCAGAGAAGTGTAGAAGTACAGGTTGTACTTTATGGGGAAGTCTGTCATGTTTAAAGCTATTTTTCCTCTGTTCCACCCCACTTCTTTTCTCCCCTTTCCTGCCTCCTGACCTTCCTCCACTCCTCCATCCCTCCATCTCTCCCCTCTCTTCTTTCCTTTATTAACAAAGTGCAAAGCATTTTGCATGAAGTTTTATTGTCAGAAAACTTACAATTGAACAAGATAGAGAAATGTGGACTGTGAGAGGAGATAGAATGGTGTTTGCCAAGAGCTGGGGTGGGGCAAATGGAGAGCTGCTGTTCCATGGGGGTAGAGTTCACTCATGCAGGATGGATGTTGTCAGAGACCTTCAGTGCAACTGGTGTACACGGTTAACAGGACTGCTCTGTACACTTGGAAATTTGTTAAAAGAACAGAGTACATGATACGTGTTTTTTTACAATGTAAAAACAGCATTGAGAGAGAAAAACAGAAAAAAGAAAGAGCAAGAATATTTCCTTTGGCTGATTATGGTATCCATGCAAATAGTTTGGCCAAATGCAATGCAGAACACCTTGTTAAATCAGAATTAGGATAAAGAAATAATTTTTTTCACAGCATATACAAATATCACATAGACATTTATATATATATATATATATACACATATATATATATATATATAAGATACATATATATAAGATATATATGTATATATATATATGATATTATTAATTAGGAGCCTTCCTTTTAACTTTTTCTTAGGAGTCTTCCTTTTTTACTCTCTCTCTCTCTCTCTCTTTATGTTATAAAAATCAGAACTTTACCTTTAAGCAAATATTCAGAAATGATGTTAAAATTTCAGGCAGGGATAATGAAATTTTATAAGTCATCCTAAAGAATTTGAATGCTTGGCTACTGATTATAGGGAGCCATTGAAGAACATTACGGAAAGAAAGGAGAAGACCAGATTTGAAATTTATAAAGATAATTCTGGCTACAGAGAGATCATTGGAGGGAAAGACCAGAGGCCGCAAGAGCAGACGGAGCTGTTTCGTTCAGTTCTGCTCATCCCACCTCTTTTAATGCTGGTTGGGAATATAATTAGTTCTAAGAATTCAGTGAACTATTGACACATAATCTGGATATTTCTGAGCACCTGAATGGGTCCCTAAATATTAAAAACGGAATGTTCCATCAGCTAATCTAAACATTCAGTCGTTTGCTTTTGCACATCAGACCTTCAGGCCAAGAGAAACTGATGCCTGTCTTTGTCAGTTTTCTCTTGCTATAACACAATACTATTGACTGGGTAATTTATAGAGAAAAGAAAGCAATTTCTCACAGTATGAAGGTTGGAAAATCCAAGATCACAAAGCTGCATCCTGGCAAGGCTCTTCCTGCTGCCTCATCCAGAAGACATCACATGGCACGAGAGACCATGGCCAGAGAGACAGGGGAGTGGCACAGCTTTCTCTTACAACAAGCCATGCTATCAGTTGTAAGGGCATGGAGCTTTGCCTGTAAGCTGCAAATGAAGCAGGAAAGGCAGAACTTACTAAAAATAAGTTTTGTTTGATCTGCTTTAATTAATAGATAAGAAACAACCAGAATTTAAAAAGCCTTGTCAAGAGGAAAAAGGAGGTGCCTTTCACAATACCTGAAAATTTGACACTTTCTTCAATATGTTAAATAAATTAATGCATTTTCTTCTTACTTGTTAATAACTTCTTTATTTATGAAATAATAATTTATTTACAAAAGCAAAGTCTCAGAAAATTAGAATTAGCATGTGTGTGTTTAAGTGTATGTGTGTATGCACTTATGCACACTCACAAATGTAGATACAGCACTAAGGCTCTTAAATGATGGTCACAACTGGATTAAAAACGGGACAACAGTAAACAGGTAGAGAGGACTTATAAGCAGCGCGGTCTGATACGTGCCAACTGGCATGTTCTTGTGAGAGCAAGCAGTTACGAGAACAGCAATACATGAAAAGAACTGACTCGGCTTTGCAGCAAGCGGGGAGGGTGCGGGAGGGGCAGAATATGCTGGAGTTCAAGGTAAAATGGTAATTAGCTGAGGGACTAAGATCCAGCAGGCCTGATCCCAATAGCATAATTCTACTCTGAGAAGGAGCAATAAAACTCATTTGTTAGCAAGGGGAACGGATGGTCTAATCCAGAGCAGCGGAAAACTCTTATTTTATGTGCTGTTTGGTAAAGGCGATGGAAAAGCAGAGAGATGCTCATTTATGGAGCCCATAATGTGCGTCGTTGCCTATGCTAAGAACAAACGTGAGCCCATTCGCAGCTCGCTGGAATCTTTCAACCAAATGCACTCTTTAAGGGTAGATTTTGTCATCTTCATACATGAAGAAGCTGAGGCTCAGAAGGATTAGAGAGCTATGTCCTTAACCTTAATTGCACAAATCAAATGAAGACGCTGAGATTTGAATTTGGATCCTCTGTTATGGTTTAGACGAAAGGTGTCCCCCAAAAGCTCGTGAATGACAATGTAACGGCTGAGGTGCAATGACTGATGGATTCAGTCAGCTGAGTGATTCCCTGATGGGTATTGAGTGGCAACTGTGGGCTGGGCAGGGTGTGGCTGAGAAGATGGGGCACTGGGGCGTGCCTCTGGGTATGTATTTTGTGTCTGCAGTGGAGTCTCTCTCTGCTCCCTGGAGCTGTGCCTTCCACCATGATGTTCTGCCTTACCTTGAGTCCCAAGGAATGGAGTCAGCTCTCTGTGGTCTCCCAAATAAGCTTTTACTCCTAAAATTGTTCTTACCAGGTCTTTCAGTCACAGCAATGAAAAGCTAAGTAAAACAACCTCCAAAGTCCATGCTTTTTCTATTCCACCCAACAGCTTTACACTGGACAATATGTCACTATTGGGACATTAAGAGCATTTCTTCTCCTCATAACACAGAATTATTTTCTTCTCTTGTTCTTTGAGGACCCAAGAAAAACAACTTTTATTCTCTAATTGTTAATGTCTTCTGTTTGGGACAATGATTGATGACTTCACCGGCAGTGTGTGGCCTGACCTAGCTATCTCCCCTTGCATTAGACAATGTTCCACACCTTGGATATTGTGCTGAACTGGGCTTCAGATGTGATTGGAAACAGCCCTGAAGCCTCACACTAAGAATTGTAGAAGTCAATGAAAACATTCAGGAATTAAGTTTATTTGAGAAGAGAGGCCTTACTATCATGTCTTACATATGAAAAAGATGTTTTCCTTGTCATTGATACTGCAGATCATCCATTATATGTCTTGGGTTGTACTTTATGTTTTACAGTTCTTTCCTAATTAAATTAATTTCATCTGCTATCTTAATTTTAAAAATTAAAAACAAAGTTTGAATCGTTTAATATAATTTCAAGTTTAGAACTCCTGAATCAATTTATAAGGGGGTCTTTATAAGAGCCTTGAGTCAAATTCTGTCGGCCACCTATTTTTGTAATTTAAATTTTATTGGAACACAGCTACCTATTCCAGATCATTTAAATTGCCTATGACTGTTTCTGTGACACATGGCAAAGTTGAGTATCCACAAGAAATACAGTGTGGTCCACCAAGCTGAAATATTTACTTCTGACGTTTTTTCAGCAAGTATTTGCTGCTGAGACAACAAAAGACACATCAATAGCACATTAGCACATTTCTAAGCAGTTTCTGTGCTTGGCATTTCATTCTGATTCTTCCAAGAAATACTCAAAACCACTTATTCCATAGTATCTTAATTTGCTTAGGTATTTCTTTTTCTTTTT
>PVKS010008994.1:0-65873 GCA_004027875.1 Aplodontia rufa | reverse complement strand
TGAGAAGTTTCTATTTAGCTCTTTGGCCCATTTATCAATTGGGCTGTTAGTGTTTTTGTAGTTGAGATTTTTGAGGATTTTGTAGATTCTGGATATGAGACCCTTGTCAGAGGAATCAAGGCCATGATTCTCTCCACTCCATTTCCGTAGGAAACCTCTTGACTCTTTTGATTGTTTCCTTGGCAGTACAAAAGCTTTTTAGCTTTATGGCATCCCATTCATGGATTTTTGACTTTACTTCCTTCACTTTTGGAGACATGTTGAGAAAGTCTTTGCCTACTCCCAAATGCTGAAGTGTTGGACCTAATTTGTCTTCTATCAGTTGCAAGGTAGCTGGTTTAATATCTAGCTCCTTGATCCATTTTGATTTGATTCTTGTGCAAGGAGAAAGATATGGGTTTAATTTCAACTTTCTGCAAGTGGATGACCAGTTTGTCCAGCACCATTTGTTGAAGAGGCTGTCACTTCTCCATGTAATATTTTGTCCCCCTTTGTCAAAAATCATATGTTTAAAGAGTTGAGGGTTTGTTTCAGGGTCTTCTATTCTATTCCATTGGTCTTCTTTCCTATCTTGATACCAGTACCATGGTGTCTTTGTTACTATGGCTCTATAGTATAGTTTTATATCTGGAATGGCAAAACCACCTGTTTCATCTTTCTTGCTTAGCAGTGTTTTGGCAATTATTGGTTTCTTATTGTTCCAAATGAATTTGAGAATTGCTTTTTCTATGTCTGTAAAGAACAACATAGGTATCTTTATAGGGCTAGCATTAAATCTATATAAAGCTTTCGGTAGAATGGACATTTTTATTATATTAATTCTGCCTAACCAAGAGCATGGGACATCTTTCCATCTTCTTAGGTCATCTTGGATTTCATTCTTAAATGTCCGATAGTTTTTGTTAAAGAGATCTTTGGTTTCCCTTGTGAGGTTAATTCCCAAGAATTTTATTTTTTTTGAAGATATTTTGAAAGGGACTGATTTCCTGACTTCTTCTTCAGTCCTATTATTATTAGTATATAGGAAAGTTATTGATTTATGGTATTGAATTTTAAATTCAAAGTTGGTACCACGGAAGGGGAAGCTTGATATATAGAGGATTATTGCTGTCATCTACTTAATTTAAGAGAGGTGTTCTGGGGTTACTCATTAGAAAGCTTTAGGTCTGTGCTTGTTTGTGTTTCTTATTTTATAGACTTTGATAAAACTGTGCTATAACGTGTAGTAAAGGAAGAAATTGGATAACTTAAGGAATTTTTACAATTTGAATATATGCATGTAATTATCACCTAAATCAAAATATAGAAAGTTATCAGTATTCCGTAATGCTCTTTTGCCCCCTCTCATTTGGGTCTAACTCACTCTTTGGGTGTTAGACTCTTTGACTTTTCACTCATAAATAAATATTTCAGTTATGTCTAAATTCAGTCTTGCGTATACATGCTCTGTTCCTGACTTGTCTTAATGTTGTATCCATGAGATTCATTCCTGTTGTTTGATATAGCTGTAGAGATTTTTCATTTTTCATTGTGTGCATATACTAGAATATATTTGGCTTCTCTTCTGTTGACTGGAGATTTTTTTCTCTAGTTCTTAGTTTTTATAAATAACGCTGCTGTGAACATTATAGTACATATCTTTCATTGTTAATTATACATTTGTCTAGAGAAGAGTGAAAGTTTTGGGTGTTAAGTTACAAACAGGTTGCTATCCCTTATCCAGAGTACTTGGGACCAGACTTGTTTGGATTTTTGGATTTTGTGGGATTTTGTTGTAATATTTTCATATACATAATGAAATTTCTTGGGGATAAGATTGAGGTCTAGACAAAGGCCTTTTATGTTTCATATGTACCTTATACACATAACCTGAAGGTAATCTTATGCAGTATTTTTAGTACACCTATGAATTGACTGCAACCTATCACATGAAGTTAGGTATGGAAATTTCTACTTGGGTCATCATGTTGATGCCAAAAATGTTTTAAATTTTGAGGAATTTTAGATTAGGGATTTTCAGATTGGGGATGTTTAATCTGTATTCAACTTTTGTAGATTCTGCCAAACTTTTCCAAAGTAGTTACAGGTCTACTCTTTTTCTACTATATATGAAAATTCATGTTAGTCCATGTCAGTGCTTATACTTGGTACCACTTTTAGCCACACTTGGGGGTAATATTGAAACATACCATGTTTTAAATTATATTTTCCTGTTGACTAAGGTGCTGAGCACTTTACATATGTCTGTTGATTATTTGGATATCTGATTTTGTGAAATTCCTCTTTATTTTATTTTATGTATTTATTTTTGGCACCAGGGATTGAACTCAGGGGTGCTTTACCACTGAGCCACATCCCCAGCCCTTTTTTATTTTTAAAAATATTTGAGACAGGGGCTGGAGTGGTGGCTTGGAGGTTATAGTGCTTGCATGGCATGCGGGGGTATACGGGTTCAAATCCCAGCACCCAAATACACAAGTAAATGTCAGAGAAATGAAAGTCGTGTGAAAAACTCAGAAAATTTGATTCTCTCTTCTCTCTCTCTCTCTCTTTCTCTCTTTCATTCTTTCTCACTGTCCTTCTCTCTTTAAAAAATAATATTTGGGATAGGGTCTTGTTAACTTGCTTAGGGCCTTGCAAAGTTGCTGAGGCTGGTCTTGAACTTGGCATCCTCCTGCCTCAGCCTCCCAAGCTGCTGGGATTACAGGCCTGCAACACTACTCCAGGCTTCTGTTTATTTTTTTAAACTATTTTTCTATTTTTTTTCAGTCTATTTCCTTATTGATTTACAGGTGTTGCATGTATATGCTGAAATCAGCTTCTTTGTTGGACATTTTTATAGCAATTATTTTCTCCTAGTTTGTGTTATTGACCTATCCTTTATTGCCTCTTTTAATAATGGAAAAGATTTTTTATTTTTAAAAAAGTCTGTTTTTTGAAACTGTTTTCTTTATGATACTATCTTTTTTATTCTACTTAAATCTTTTTTTGATTATGCCACGAATATAGAGATTTTTATCTCAAAAATGTCATTGTTTCACCTTCTAAATTTTGGATATGGCATGAAGTATAAATATTTATATGCATGTATGTATTTATAATTTTCCATTTGAATATTCATTTGACCCAGAACAATGTATTGAAAAGACCATTTTTCCCTTTACTTTGATACCAACACTGTTACTGAAAGGTCATATATATTTGAATCGGTTTCTAAACTTTGTTGTGTTCATTTTTTTTTTAAATTACCACATTTTAAATAGAATAATTTTTTTAAAGTTTTCAATTTCTAATTGTTTTTGAAAGGAAGAATAGGTGATTTTTTGTATTGATTTTACGTCCACCAGCTTTCCTGAATTCACTTAGTAATGCTTGTAGTTTATCTGTAGATTCTGTAGTATTGCTACCTGAAACCTTGAATCTAACATATAATAGTAGTGATGATAGTATGAATTTTATCCATTATTTTGTTCTACTTTTTTATCTGATCCTGTTTGTTTTTGTTGTAAACTAAAATAAATAATTTTGAAATGTTAATTTAACCTTTTATTTTTGGAATGTTCAAACTTTTTTTAAATTTAAAAAAATTTTTTTGAGAGGGACAGTGAAAGAAAAATTATCATTTTTTACTCATTTCTCCATCTGGCCATTGCTTCTCCAACATTCAGTTGTGTACATGGTGCTGGGGTTTGAATTCCAGTCCCTGCATATGTTAGGCAGGCATGTTAACTGCTGAACCATTGCTCTAGTCCATAATATGTTAATATTCTTGCTTAATATTTTCCTATCTATGTTTAGATGAGATTGGTCAATAGTGTTCCTGTATGGTAATGTCCTTGTTGGGTTTTAATGTCAAGGTTATATTGATCTCAAACTAAAAGTAGAGAGAAATTTCCTCATTTTGTATGAGTGTGTATAAAACTGATTTTAATTAAAGAAAAAAATTGGAAGAATTTACCATTGAAACCATCTGGACTTATTTTTGTTTCATTTTGTTTTGCGGGAGGAAAAATTTCAGTAGTGGATTCAGTTTCATAGATACAAAACCATTGACATTTTGGTACATTCATCTTTCAAGGAATTTAATTTCATATATTTTCAAAATTTTTTGGCATAAGGATGGTGATTATTTATCTGTAGAGTTTTGTTACATTTATTTTTTCATTTTCTTTATTGGATATTTATACACTTTGTATTCCCCTACTTGATCAATGTTTCTAGAGGTTTATCAGTGTTATTTATTTTTTCTTCTCAAAGGTCGTCTTTCCGATTTGCTAAATCTCTTCATTGCATTGTTTTCTAATTTTTTTCCTAAACTATCTATTTTTTTCTTTTCTGAGTTTAGTTGCTGTTAATTAAGTGGATAATCAGCTCATTGATTTTTAATTTTTCTTTTTTCATCACATATCCATTGTAGTCTATAAGTATTTACTTAGCTGCATACTACAATTTCTATATAACATATTCATAATTATTCATTTTAGAATTACAATTTTCCTTTTTGATTCATGTTCATTTAGAAACATTGCTTTAATTGACTTAACATTTTTGAGTTTTCAGGTTATTCTGTTTTTGAATGATTACTCAATTTCCTTGTAGTCATGCACATTCCCTATATAAAATCAGTTCTTTGAGCTTGTTGAATCTTATTTTAAGCCTACTGATTGTTTATATAGATAGATACTCATTGAGTTTTTGAAGAGAATTTATATACAGCAGTTATTGACTGCAAATATAAATATCAGGTCAACTTCATCTAGAATGTTATTCAGATCTTCTATATATTGATGTTTTTTTGAGAGATGTAGTATAATTTATAATTATGATGCTGAAAATGTGCTCCTCATTTGAGGTTCTGAGTATTTTTCACTAAATATCTTCAGGTCATGTTTTTAGATTGCTATGATTATTTGAACGTTCTACTGAGTCAATGCTTTGTCTCCAGGAATTACTCCCCTTTAGTAACACATCTTACTGTAGTGTCCACTTTCCCAGCATTAGTTTAGCTGCACCGGATGTCTTTTGGTTATTGTATGTGTATCTTTCTTCCATCTTTTCTTTGGTTCTCAGCATGCATTTGGGGAGATCTTTTCTTGTCTGAGAACTTCAGTCCTTTACTTTGTGACTGTGTAAACCTTTTATGTTCAATGTAATTATTGATGTTTGGGTTAATTATCATTTTATTGTTGCCACATACTTTTCATTTTATTTCTCTATTGGTAAACTATTTTAGATGTTGTTCTTTAGTTGTTACTCTAAAGTTTATAGCAAGTATCTGTGTTGTATTTGAGTCAGCTTTTAAAAATATTTTATTTTGGAATCATTATAGACTCAGGAATCTTTTTGTTTTGATTTTTTCAGTGCTTGGGATCAAATTTAGGGACTTTTGCCTACTAGATAAGTATGCTACCAGTGGACTACATGCTCATCTTGAATATAGTACAGAGAATTCCAGTATATACTTCATTAAGTTTTTTCTAATGGTTGCATCTTAATAATATAACAAAATAGTCAAACCAACAACTGCCATTGGTACACTGTGTTTCATAATCACAATTTGTATTATTTTTACACTAATAGGTATTTGTGTAACTATCATCACAGTTAAGATCAGATCTATTCTTTCAACACAAAGATCTCCTTTATTCTACTCTTTTATAGTCATATCCATTTCCTTTACCACACCATCCCTAATCACTCTGTCTTTAATCAATTTTTCCATACCTATAATTTCTTATTTCAAAAATGTTGTAAAAATAGAATATTTTGAGATTTTTAATTAGCATAATGCTCTCTAGATCCAGCCAGGTTGTATATATTAATATTTTGTTCCATTTTATTGCTGAGTAATAAATAGTCCATGATAAGGATATACTTACTGAAAAGCATTTTGTTTTTAGTGTTTCAGTGTTATTAAGTTGCTAATATGGGCAGTTGTTTACAAAATTTCATGTGGACATAAGTTTTTATTTCTATGCAGTAAGTATTTGGAAGAGGGTATGGTAAATACATGTTTAATTTTTCAGTAGAAAACTATTTTTCCATAGAGCTCTATCATTTTATACTCCTACCAACAATGTGTGAGCAGTTCAGTTTCTGCACACCCTCACTATTCTGACAGATATATAGTGGTATTTCTTTGTACTTTAATTTATGTTTCCTTCATAGTTATTGATTCTAAACAACTTTTATGTGCTTGTTTTGCCATGCTTGTATTCTCTTTGGTGAAATGTCTGTGTTCTTTGCTCATTTTTAGTAGAATTCTTTTTTGTTAAACTATTGAGTGTCCAAACATATTACAGATATATTGTTCTGTGTCAGATCCGTGTATCTTTAACTGATTTGACTCTAATTAGTATTGATATTTTTTGGAAGATGCAAAGAACTTAAAACACTGTCCCATGTACAGCACTCCTGGTTTTGTGTGACTGTATTATCCTATATGTTTAAAATTTCACAATTTTAGATTATTTACTCTTTTAGGCAATTCCTACTGATTCACTCACATTTTAAGCCTTTTTTATACTCAAAAGTTTTCCACATTTGAGATCTTCTATCTGAGATCATTTTCTTCCTGCCCAAAAAATTCACTTTGGTTTTTCTTTTGTATAAATCTGAAGCAAAGGAGTAGGTTTGTATATGTATATGTATTGTGTAAATGCTGGGTGTTTTATGCATAAGTTGTTAGGTTTTTATTTTTTAATCATTCTGTTAACTTATGACTTGTATGATTTTGCTTAAGAAATCTATTTATTCTTCTTTCAAGAAAAGGTTCCTGTTTGCTTTTGTGATTTTAAGATTTTCTGTGTTGGCTTTTAGCTGTTTACCATATCATGCTGTGGTCGCAAGCCTCTGAAATGGACACTAATAATTCCGGCCTTCTGATGGTGTTGTGTAATCCCGTCTTCTTCAGTGTAAATTGGACTTACTGCTTTGTTTTCCATCAATAGAATATTGGCAGAAATATTGGTCTATTTTTTGTATTTTTGCTTTTTAAAAGGGCCCTTAAATGCATTTTGTATTTTTTCTTAGTGGAAGGGACAATCTGATTCAGCTATTCCACTGGGTGAGCTTAATTATATATAGAAATAAAGGTTTTTTTTGGGGGGGGGATGCTATTATAGAAACAACATTGTTAGCACAGCTCCAGGTGATTCCTTGCTAAGTGAAAAGATACTGTCGATTTCCCAGAAGAGAAGAGACGTGTTGCCTGCTGCCCATGGCACCAAACTCTTGTCTGTGTAGCTATTCTGGTTTGTCTACTTCTTTAGCTGTTATCAACTAAGACTTTATTTGTCTAAAGTGACTTTTTAAAGCTGTTTATGACATTTATACTTAGAATTTTGTGAAAGTGCATTTGTGACTTTTTTGGGGGGAGTACTTTACCACTGAGTTGCATTCTTAGCCCTTTCATTAATTTTTTATTTTAAGACAGTGTGTCATTAAGTTGCTTAGAGCTTCAGTAAATTACTTAGACTGACCTTGTACTTGCAGTCTTTTGCCTCAGCCTCCTGAGATGCTGGGATTACAGGCATGTGCCATTGTGCCTGGTTTATGATAATTTTTCTATGAAAATTTAAATTCTTTGAAAACTGTGTAGGTGAAATAATAAAGCAATATTTGGTGGATTAATTTTGTTTGATCAGCCTGTAAATCACTGAGGATAGATCTCATAAAATCTTAGAGTATTTCTTCAATTAAATTATTTTTTCAGGTATTTCTTTCTTTTTGGTTTTATTTATGGTACTAGGACTTGAACCCAAGGTTTTTCTACCACTTAGCTACTCCCCAGCCCTTTTTATTTTTTTATGAGACAGGGTCTCACCAAGTTACCATTGAATTAATGATCCTCCTCCCTTAGCTTTCCAAGTAGCTGGGTTTAAAAGGTGTGTACCACCATTCCCAATTCATGGGCTTTTTATTAGTGTTGCTCCATGTTATATAAACCAAAATTAAAACAATACTGTATTTTTATGAGTGCAATTTATGTATCAAGAAGGTAAAGACCTTCCATTTTTGGAGCCACGTTCAAGAAGACCTTGACTGAATATCAGGATATTTATATATTTTAAATTAAAATAAAGTGCTCAGGTTATATATGTATTTGTCATTTGAGATGGCTTCTGCTTTATCTAACTGTTAGGAGGAAATGAATTAATTACTGGTTAAAACTTTATCTTATAATAGTCTTTCTTTAGGGACTGGGGTGGTAGCTCAGTGGTTACAGCACTTGGCTGGCATGCGTGAGGATACAGGTTCCAACCCTAGCACTACATGCACAACGAAATGTCTGAACAATGAAAGCCATGTGAAAAACTAAATAAAATTGATTATCTCTTCCTCGCTCTCTCACTGTCACTCTGTCTTAAAAAAAAGGGGGGGGGGAAGAGTGTTTCTTTAAATTCTGAGGTGGTTATATATCCTGTACTTTCACAAAAAATTGCAAATTTTTAATTGAATAAATAATTTTCACAAGTTTGGTTTTAGGTAATATAGTAATTAAAGTCAATAAATTAATATATGTGTATTTACTGAGTATATAAAAGCTCTCTCTAGATTGTGATACTCAGCCAAAAGTTAAACAAAACAGAAAATTATTTAGTGACTCTTGCTCATTTGCTAGCAACTTCCATAAATTATACAGATTGTTTATGTGTTTGCAAAAATCACCAGATATTTGTAGTTTCTTCTTTTTCTTTTATATTCTGTAAACCAAGAATGAGAGTCAAGTTCTTTTTATTAAACATTTATAGTGGGTATCCTCTCAACTGACCTATCCACGCAAATGAGATTCGTTCCTATTTTTCAAAGAAATCATAGTTCAGAAAACTACTTCAGTATACAGTGACAGAATCAAAAGGTACCTTTTTCCATGAATATAAATTTTTAAATTTAAAAACAAGACTTTTGGTGGTTTAAGTGACAGCTTTTAAATATATATGTAACCATAGTCTCAAAGGATTCTCATATTTTACTATACTATTGTGCTCCTACGAAGTTTACTATTGGACAGCCTTCATATCTGGTCTCCTGTAATATTAGAACTTTTACTTCAGTGGTTACTTTCTAATAAAATGTCTGTTCTAAGAATGTGGTTTATTCATTCCAGCTCACCATAGCAGAAGTCCAAATAATTTTTCCTATGCAAACATACCATAGGCATTAGGTCCTGGTGTGTGGGATCTTCAGCCTGTCACAAATTTCATTATGCCATCTGCTTCAACCTGAGTGGTGTGTCTTCTGCTGGCAGACTTTGCTGAAGTTGCCAAGGCTCAGGATGAAAAAAAATCAGTCTTGGCATAAGAAGCTTGCTTTTGAAAAAATAATAATTGATCATGCCCGCTGTAGATTTTAAAATAATCATTTGAAAGGATTCCCAAAAGTCTCCTTTCAACACATTGTTCACTTTTTCATCCATGATTATAGATAGCTAATATAATGGTTGAATTATTGGTAATTTTAGTAACTTAATGAATTTGCTGTTTCATTTTTTGAGATGGGTAAAAAAATCTTATATACGGATTGTGGCATATTGTGAAATATTTTAATAGCTTTTGTCAGTGGTGTTGGGGTTTTTAGCCTCTCCTGTTCCCCCTGACCTGCAGGGGAGAAGGAGAGAAGCACGCCCCAACCAAGGCGGCCAAGAGAGGCAAGGGTCGGCTGACCGCCCTGTTCCCAGCCCTCCCTAAGGAGGACAATCAGACCCGGCAGGGAGACCTGTCTCAGCAGGAACTCTTTTATTGAGGAAGTGCTTACCGTTATAAAGAGTATGGGGACCAATGAAAGGAAAGGTCAGCAAGGGGTGGAGAGCCCATGCAGGTGGCAGTTATTTAACCTATCCCATCAGGCAGTCCGTAGAGGCCTCACAACCTCAAGGTGATGCCCCTGAGCAGGGTGTCGGAGCCATTTTGGTCCTCAGGAGGCGGGTTTCAGCAAATGAGTTCCTCTTTCTGATGTAACACTCTCAATGCATTGCATGTTGAAGCCCAGAAAATGGATTCTCTGTACCTCATGCCTTATTTCCAGAAATTATATTTTAAATGACTTCGTGCTTTGGTGTGTAATACAAAGATGATAGGAACAACATGATGAAAACAATCTAGGTCATAAATTACTATGGACTATGTGATCCTGTAATTTTGTCATCTGTAAAAAGGAGAAGACACTTGAAGAGTTGTTTGAGAGACTGGCTAGGAACAGGTGCTTTTTCACTTTTTGTTGGTTCTCTTTACTATATCTTTATACAAGACAATAGGATTCATTTTGAAATAATTATAAGTGAATGGAATATAATTTGTTCAAATTAGTTCCCAGTACTTCTCCTTCCCTTTCTTTACTCCCTCTACCTGTTTCCTTCCCTTTATCTACTAATTGTTCTGGTATTTACTTATAGTTTTTTTTTTTTTAATTTAGTGTCTTGTGGACGTACATGATGGTGATATTCACTGTGCTGTGTTCACATATGTATGTAGGAAAGTAGGTCAGATTTATTCCACTGTCTTTCCCTATCTCATCTCTTCTTTCTTTTCTTTCCTCTTTGTGTACTCTAATGATCTTATATTCTTCTTTTTTTAATCATTCTCCCTTATTTTGGATTAGCTTCCACATATTAGAGAAAACATTCAACCTTTGATTTTTTAGGACTGGCTTATTTTATTTAGCATGGTAATATTCATCTATTTACTGGCAAATGCCATAAAGTCATTCTTTGTGGTTGAATAATACTCCATTGTGTACAAATACCACATTTTCTTTATCCATTCATCTTTTCAAGGGCACCTAGGTTGGCTCCATTGTTCGGCTATTGTGAATGGTGCTGCTACAAATATTGATGTGGCTGCATCACTGTAGTATGCGGTTTTAAGGAGTGGAATATCAAGGAGTGGAATAGCTGGATCATATAGTAGTTTCATTCTTTTTTTGAGAAATATGCCTACTATGAGGAGTAGGTAGCAGAGATTTTGTCCCATTCTGTAGGCTGTCTCTTCATGCTCTTAAATTTTTTTTCTATGAAGAAGCTTTTAAATTGATGCCATCCCCTTTAGTGATTTTTTATTTTACTTCTTGTGCTTTAGGAGTCTTGTGTAAGTCAGTTCCTGAGCCAACATGTTGGAGTATAAGGCCTACATTTACTTCCAGTAGGTGCTGGGTTTCTGGTCTAATACCTCAGTCTGTGATCCACTTTGAGTTTTATGCAGCGTGAGAGGTGGGGGTTAAATTTCATTCTACTTCATATAGATTTTTAGTTTTCCCAGCATGATTTGTTATAAAGGCTATCTTTTCTCCAACATATATTTTTTGTACCTTTTTCTAGTATGAGATAATTGTATTTATGTGGGTTTGTCTCTGTCTTATCCTGTAAATGTATATTGAAGAACAGCTCTGTGCAAGGCACTTTCCTGGGGAATGAAGACCTAGGAGAAAATAAAATAGTTAGATTCCTCCACTGGAGAATTTTACATTCTGGTCCTCTTTTACTGACTGTGGTGGAAGCTCCACGACAACAGGGCATTTATATATGAGGTGTTGGTAAGTGCATGACAATAAGTAGAGTGAGCTCAGGGTGCAAGATGATGGGTACTATGTTGGATAGAGTTGTCAGGGAGGGCTTCTCCAAGGTAAGATTGAGCACATTCAAATGAAATAAAAGAGAAAGCCTGTGGATATTTGGGGAAGGATGTACCTGGCTGGTTGTGTGAGCAGCTTGGCATTTGGGACAGTGAAACTAACTGAGTGCTAGGAGATGAGCTAAGAGTGATCCAAACACATCACTGTTGTAATCTTTCTAATAATAGTTGTAGATAAAAAGTCACATTCCTGACACCCTGTGACATTAGTATTGACTGTTTACACTGCTGTATCAGTTCATTAGCTCTTTATAGTAGGCATATACAATTGTAATTTTTTTGAAACATTTTTTGTAGTTATTTAATGTCTTTGTTCCAGGAATTGGCTATCCTCTATAGTGTGAACCCACAGAGACTGCCATCTCTGCCCAGCCTTCTGAAACCAGCCACAAGTAGTTAAGGTCCAGTTTCCAAGTTCAAGGGAAAATTACTCACAAAACCACCCACAATTCTGACAACAGTTGCACATTTAGGGAGTTCCCAAAACTATCCTAGATAATTTCATAATTCAGTCCAAGATGCATTAATGTTAATAAGTTCTGTATTACTCTTAGGTTAGCATTGCAACTTCAACAGCTTCGAATGTTGAATGTGTCCACATTCCTCATCTCAGTTCTGCTTTAATTCCTACTCTACAAAATGAATCGTTTTTATTAACTCCTAATAATGGGAATCTGGAAGCCCTTACTGGACCTGGTACTCCACACATCAGTGGGAAACCTGCATGTGATGAATTTGATCAGCTGATCAAAAACATGGCCCAGGTAAGAGCATTTCTTCCTGTTACTTATGATAGAATGCACCTTAAAAGTGTGATCAAGTCCTGGATGACTTGAAGAACATAGTGGCATTTATAACATCTGGAAAAAAAAAAAAACAACTGGAATGAAAAAGATGTTGATTCTGTGGGAGTTTGGATGGTTCAGAGATTTTTTTCTGTTACATTTTTCTTTTTTTTAATTATCAAATTTTAAATTCAGTATTATATATTTTATTCCAGAAATATTGAGAAGCATAAAATATCCCATTGTAGGAGATAAGTGCTAAAAGTCATTTTAAAAACGTTTCAGTTTTCTTTTTTTTAATAAAGTAATGCCAGTCATATTGGAAGTCAACTGCATTAATTGGCTTTTAATTTCATTTCTTGCTTTGTTTCCTAAATAGGGCCGCCATGTAGAAGTCTTTGAACTCCTGAAACCTCCAAGTGGAGGCCTTGGGTTTAGTGTTGTGGGGCTCAGGAGTGAAAACAGGGGAGAGCTGGGGATATTTGTGCAAGAGATACAAGAGGGCAGTGTGGCTCACAGGTGAGATTCTCCCAGCATCTTCTATTTTTGATATTACAGTCAGAAGATTTTGTCACCATGGGGAACTCTAGAAAAATGAACAAAGATAAATAAAAAACTGAGTATAATCTGGTATTAACCAGTTTTTGGCCATCATCAGTGTTGTGATGAAAAAAAAAAGTCCTTTGAAGTGGTTGTAGTTTTTAGATAGTCTTCTTTCACTATAGTAAGGAAAGAAAAACTTGAGTAGAATATTTTCATTACTACTAACTTAGCTTTTTTATTAGATTTAAAATATCACTATACTAGAAATGACTCATGATAATTTGAACTGTATGTTATAGATATACTCAGAGAAATACAGCAACCTGTATCTATTCTTTCATTTTTGAAAGATAGGAACATCTAAAATACAATGTATAGCTTGAGTGGGCAGTTAAAAAAAGAGGCTGTTTAAATGGAGAAGCTAATTAGGAATAGTAATAGAATTACCTTTAAATAGTAGACTACCAGGGGCTGGAGCGGTGGCTCAGCGGTTTCGGCGCTTGCCTGGCAAGCACGAGGACCCGGGTTCGAACCCCAGCACCACGTACACAACTGAGTGTTGGAGCAACCAAGGCCATGTGAAAAACTAAATAAAGTTGTTTCTCCCTTTCTCTGTCTCTCCCACTGTCCCTCTCTCTTTAAAAAAAAAAGAAAAAAAGAAAAAAAAGTAGACTACCAGGAGCCAGACACATAATCTTATAAGAACTGTAGGAAAAGCTTTAAAAAAGTGTGGAAATTTAAAAATAGTATTGAAAGTATCCTGAACATATATGTTAAAGAAGCTGTTACTTTCTTGAAAGATGTCAGTTATCTTTTATCACCTCATTTTTCATCCTTGATAGAGATGGAAGACTGAAGGAAACTGATCAGATCCTTGCTATCAATGGACAGGCCCTGGATCAGACAATTACACATCAGCAGGCTATTGGCATCCTGCAGAAGGCCAAAGACGCTGTACAGCTAATTATCGCCAGAGGATCCTTGCCTCAGCTCGCCAGCCCCAGAGTTTCCCGTTCTCCATCTGCAGCCAGCACAATTTCAGCTCACTCAAATCCTGTGAGTATCTGAAATTTTCAGACAGAACAAAACATATTTTTTTAGTTCTTTTTAGTTGTCTACAGGTTTCTAATTCCTGTAGGTTCTTTGTACTTCTTTTGATTTTTAAAAAATATTTTTCCTCCCTTCTTAACCTGGGATATTTGTTGTTTAATTATGATTAAGTTTCCAGCTTCTAAAACAGCCTTTTTTTGTGTGTGTAGTTTTTTGACATCATTCCTCAAAGAAAAGGTAGTACTTTAGCAAAATTCATTTTATTCAGTAGACAGATACAATCTTGACGTTGCTTTCTAAATTATATAATTCTATTGTTACAGTTAGCTGTCAGTGACTTTAAGTCATCTAATTTGAAATTCTGCCTTTTGGCAAGATTAGAAGGAAAATATTATTAACATGTGATCATTTTCTTCCCCTGGATCTTTTTCTTTTTCTTTCTTTTTTTTTTTTTTTTGAAGAAGTTCTAGAAAATATCTTTTTTTAAAAAATTTTATTAATGAGAAAGGGACAGTGAGAGAGACAGAGAGAGAAACAACTTTATTTAGTTTTTCACATGGCCTTAGTTGCTCCAGTACTTTGCTGTGTATGTGGTGCTGGGGTTTGAACCTGGGTCCTCGTGCTTGCCAGGCAAGTGCCGAAACCACCGAGCCACCGCTCCAGCCCCATCTAGAAAATATCTTGAAAAGCCAGTGCCCATCTTTAATTGGGGGAAATGCAATCATTATAAAGATATATTTGTAATTTTAAGAAGAATTGTATCAATAGCAATAAATATCTGTTGAAAAGGAAATATACTAAATGAAAGGGATACACACACACACACACACATACACACACTTTTTTTTTTTTGGTACCAGTGATTGCACCTAAGGGGCTCTTAAGCACTGAGCCATATCTCCAGCCATGTCTGCTTTTTTTCTTCAGTTTTGAGATAGGGTCATGCTAAGTTGCTTAGGGTCTTGAGAGGTTCCTTAGGCTGGCTTTGAGCATGTTATCCTCTTGCCTCAGCCTTCTGAGCCACTGGGATTATAGACCTGCCTGAACTACTATACCTAACATGAAAGGGATATTCTTGGCACTCTATTTTTTCTGAATGAAATTATTTAATACTAATAAAATAATAATCACAAAATATCCATTGTGTTTCATAAAATTTTACAAAGCTTATAGCAGCTTTGTCCTTATTTAGGTTCACTGGCAGCATGTAGAAACTATTGAACTGGTGAATGATGGGTCTGGTCTGGGATTTGGCATCGTAGGTGGAAAAGCAACAGGTGTGATAGTCAAAACCATTCTGCCTGGAGGAGTAGCTGATCAGGTAAGCTACTACAATAGATCTTTGCTGATATTTTATTCTAAAACATGACTTTATCTTTTATATATTCTGTTAGAAGAAACTTTGGCTTTAGATAATGTCAAAAAAAACTGAATTAGAATGTACTGTATTTATGTACTGTATTTATGTACTGTCCTTGAAATATTCTCTTAAATCTTGGGGAGAAGTACTTTTTTAGTTAGGTTTTTTTTTTTTTTTTTTTTTTTTTTTTTTTTTTTTTTTTTTTTTTTTTTTAAGAGAGGGACAGTGAGAGAGAGAAAGAGAGAATCAATTTTATTTAGTTTTTCATGTGACTTTCATTGTTCCAACAGTTTGTTGTGTGTGTGTTGCTGGGGTTTGAACCTGCATCCTCGTGCATTCCAGGCAAGCACCATAACCTCTGAGTCACCACTCAAGCCTGGGAGAAATACTTTTGAAAAAGGATGTTGATCTTATTTTACAGATATAGATAGTAAATTTAGCACTCCTGAGAAACATAAACTAAACCAAGGTTATGGAGAGGTCACTGTATTTTGTTTTTGATTGCATGTTATTAGCCTATGAAGCTTTTTTTTTTTAAAGAGATACAGGAGGGACTGTGTTGAGAGAGAGAGAGAGGGAGAATATAAATTTTATTTAGTTTTTCCTGTGGCTTTCATTGCTCTGAGATTTTATTGTGTACATGGTGCTGGGGTTGGAACTGGCATCCTCGCACGTGCCAGGCAAGTGCCACAACTGCTGAGCTACTGCTCCAGCCCTATGAAGCTGTTTTATAATCACAAGATATTATGGAAAAAAGAATACTTTATGTAAAAGGGGAAAACAAGTTTGAACTTTTCCCTTTGTTGAAGGGTCAGTAGTATTTTTGTATATGAAATATAGCCTATATTTATCACTTAAAATAATTCACTGAGGAATTGTCATTTATGATGTATCTGATTTATGATATGTAAGGAGCTATTTAATAGATTTGTTATGATTCATATTTTAAGTTGACAAATTCTGCTATTTAACTGTTTTTGTTTATAAAGCTGTTGTTAACATGTATGTTTGAAGTTAAACTAGAAAGCCAGGTTACTCTAACATTTTATCATTTTCATAAATGAAAGGCCTATTTATTGGCAGTCTTTTCAATAGAGGTATTAACAGTTAACATATAGCATGCAAAGTTTTCTTTTTTACGATATTAGCAGATAGCAGTAATAAATAAAGTTGATAGGCTTTGAGAGATTTTTTATGTATCTATGATTTATCTTTATATAGAGTGGCAGTCTCCAATATGGTTAAATTCCAATTTAAATTAACTAAGTAAAATTAAATCAGATCACACATCTAGTTTCCCAGTTGGACCACCATATTTCAAGTGTTCCGCAGCTACATGTTTCTCATAACTGCTGTGTTAGACAGTGTGGAAGTTCCATTATTACAGAAAAGTTTTATTAGCAGCACTCGTATGGGGGCTTATAAGACTGCTTCTCATGCCTCTCATCCATCTGAACTTTGGTCTCACTAGAATTTCATTTGAAACTGTATTCTTTTGGGGTATTTATAACTGAAATAGCCAATCACAAAATCAGTAATGGGATTTATATAGTTTTTTTGTGGTTCACAGTACGTTTTAAGTGAGATGTTTTGTATTTGCCTAGTGACTTCATACTTTGCCAAATGGCTTTTCTTTTCTCTCTTTTCTATATCCTTCAAAAATGTTTCTCTCTCTCTCTTTTTTTTTTTTTTGCATTTAGTGGTGGAAATCAAAATGGCAAGTTCCTCAGCTCACAATTTAAGAAGTATTTATGAATTTTATTTACTTATATCACACCAAGTGGTGCTGCGATGGTTCAGAACCCAGTTAATACTTCAATGACATGTTCAGTGTCTTATGATTGCCATCATATCATATCATTGCTGTCTTTTATTTCTTGTTCCCTTTCCCTCATTTAGGATTTCTCTGAAAGTTACTTTAACAAAAGTGATGACTCATGACTCAATCTTTGTTTTGGTTCAGCATGGGCGATTATGCAGTGGAGATCACATTCTAAAGATTGGCGACACTGATTTGGCAGGAATGAGCAGTGAGCAAGTAGCACAGGTCCTTAGGCAATGTGGTAATAGAGTTAAATTGATGATTGCGAGAGGTGCCATGGAAGAAACTGCTGTACCCACCTCTTTGGGTATCACCCTCTCCTCCTCTCCATCTTCTACAGCAGAGATGCGGGTAAGTAGGTAAAAACGGTTGATGTGAATGTCAGAGAAGATGGCAGTGGTATTTATTTAGAAACTAGGCTTATGAATATTCATCATTACTATTAAAGAATGTAACAAAATTCTGGGGATTTTGTAGGGATAGTTCAGCATTAATAATACTTTATAGATCAGGAATAATGTATAAAACAGATGAAAAATAGTTGCCAAAAATATTAGGTGATTATTTTCCTTTTTTCTGTAAATAGCCCATTTATGAAGCTGTTTTGAAGTATGGATAGAAATGTAAAGAATTATTTACTATTTAATAATTAAAATGTTAAATCATATCTTTCTCTTAATTAGAAGGCTTTCTATAAAATGGATCATAGTTCTACTCATTGTCCTTTAAAAAAAAAGAGAGAGAGAAAGAGGGACAGTAAGAAAGAGAGGAAAGATTTTTATTTAGTTTTTTCGGGTGGCCTTCCTCGCTCAGACAGCTCCTTGTGTTCATGGTGCTGGGGTTCGAACCTGCATCTTCGTGCAGGCAAGGCAAGCACTGAAATTACTGAGCCACTGTTCCAGCCCCTACTCATTGCCTTTTTTTTTTTTTTTTTTAATCCTCATTGCCTTTTGACAACTTTCCTTTTAGTATTTTTGTTTTGTTTTGGAAGTGCGGAGGCTGGAGCGTGGGAGCAGGGTTGCTGGCAATGAATAAGCCTTAAAACTTTCAGTGTTACTGTTTTAAGGTATCTGTTGATCAGACTTGTAATGAAATAAGTGGTCATTTTTCTTGACCCAATTATATAAAGTTTTTGGACAAGTGTTATGCCTTTGGTATTGTAACAGAAATTTACATAGGTATAGCATTCCATCTTTGCTTTTAACTTGAAATTAAAAAAAGCTGAGAAATTTCAAAATGATTCATAGGTCATAACTGTCTCAACTGGTTTACAGATTTTTGGACTATAGTAGCTAAAATATCAACAGAATTTATTCATAAATCTCTTAAATATTTAAGGAAGGAATTATACTCAATTTCTAAATAAGCTTTCTGGCAAATGCAAGTCCTATATTCCTTTCCCACTAATGTAAAAATATGTTTTCGTCTGTTAAAGTTGTTTCTACCCATTTGCTACAAATTCTTTTTTAATATCCTTATCTTTTTCATAAGCCCTTTAAAACTTTATTAGAACACTTGAAATTTCCATGATTCTGTTGTTTTTAGGATTGAATTTGGTTGCTATTTTTTGCAGAGAAGTAAGAAAGAGCTTGTTTATGAAAGCATTTAAATGGCATTCTTTTGTGGTAAACAAAACATTTTATTCAGCAATATATAAATGAATGCAATACCGAAAACTACTTGATGTAATTGAGAGCTTAGAAAAATATCTATTCTATGCATATCATCATTTCTGAAGCTTGTGCCCCTTTTAAAACCATTCGATAGTCAAATTGCCACCCTCTAAAATAGCACTCGCATAAGTCTTATTAAAAATAGAAAACACATTTGTTTCAATTGAAGCAGATTTCATCCTGTCATTTTCTTGTAATTATCTAAACTTTAAACTTTTGCTAAGTTTGCACAGATAATTATGTGCAATGAAAAAATAAATCAAACTTTACTGAAAATTATATCTCATTTAGGTGGACCATCAATGAGATATACTTAAAGTTTATTTGAAGAAAATAAGAAATTATTATGAGCTAGCCCTAACCTGAATGTACACTAGAACCCAGAGCCTTGATTTTTGTCTTATTCTTTTTAGGGTTCTCTATAGAATCTACTGATGTCACACTAATTTATACTCGCAATAACTTATTAATGACATATTACAGCTGTCCACTAATGCTTAATGTAGGAAGATTTGCACTTCAATCCAACATATAATTAATAATAACACTGATATTAGAGAAGGCTGATATCTTGGGAACCTACTTCTAGCTGTCATTCCAGGAAGGAGGAATGCCAGTGCACAAAGAATTTTCATGAAGTCCAAACTTACCAAAACAAAAGGGCAGTTTAAAAGACTTAAAATAAAAGACTTCATTGGTACTTATTATTGGTTTCCAGAATAAGTCATCAGCCTATTTATAACATAGCTGCAGGATAGGTTTACCAATATTTGTGGTATTAGAATCAATTATAAACTTAGGATAATAATAGCAACTAACTTGTAGGCATTGTGACCCCTAGTTCTACTAGAATTGTTCCATACATATATTATCTAAGAGCAGAAGTCCCTCAACCAGGATTTGAGTTATAACTCTACTAGGTTGTTAGCATTTTGTCCTTGGAACAATATATGTGCCACAGGTTTCTCGGAGAAAAATTGATACAGTAATTATACTACCTCATGACTTACAGGGAATATAAAAGGTTTTATATCATTATAAGAAATAAGAAATTAAGATGTCAGGTGCCTCTTAAATGGAAACTGCTCAATAAATGGTAACAGGACTGGTTATTGTTATTTTTTTCCTGCTTTACAGGTTTGCAAAGTGATATTTAGAAAATCTGGTGGCAAAGTTAGATTTGAACATGTTTATCCAAATTTAAGACATAAATTCTGTCAACTGTGCCACTTCTAGATTTTTTCAGAAATGAAGATATATCATGTCTGAAAATGGAATTTGTAAAAAACCATTTGATTAAAAATATTTGTATGTACACTATACTGTATCTCTCCAATAAGAAAATGTTCAACTTTCTTCTTCTCCTTTTTTTTTTTTAATAGAGAGGGACAGTGAGAGAGAGAATCAATTTTATCCAGTTTTTCATGTGGCTCTCGCTGCTTCATTGTATACGTGGTGCTGGAGTAGGAACCTGCATCCCTGCACATGCCGGGCAAGCACTGCGACCGCTGAGCCAGTGCTCCAACTCCTCATCTTTATTCTTTACATTTCTTTCTGAGCAAACATGTGATTCTCAGTTAATGTTGTCATGATTAAAGTGAAAATCTGTACTATAACTCTCTAGCAGAGTTCTCTGATGCCTTGTTATGCCATATTATTCCTCAATTAAGGTTTGGATTTTTGAACTTACCTTATTTTTTTAACATGTTTATTTTTCTGTATATTTAATCAATTTTGTTTCAGGTTGATGCTTCTACTCAGAAAAATGAAGAAAGTGAGACATTTGATGTGGAACTTACTAAAAATGTCCAAGGATTAGGAATTACCATTGCTGGTTATATTGGAGATAAAAAATTAGGTAATTTTAAACCTTAAGTATTTTTTTAAACTTTGGAATTACCTCTATAATCTGTGTCTTATAAAATATTGAATCAACAATACATGTTTTCAGATCATTTGATAGATTATTTTAAAATATCCTAGGAAATAATTTAGTGTAGGTGACTCTAACATGATAAATAAAATAATTATCTGATCTTTTCTATCAGAGATTTTGTATGTGTGGCTTGTTCATATGTATTTGCAATTAGGGCTTTTTATTTTGAGAATATAGAATGGATATTCTTTGAATGTGCTTTATAAGTACTGAAAAATAAAATAACCTGTTTGTAATCTTAGAACCTTCAGGAATCTTTGTAAAAAGCATTACAAAAAGCAGTGCTGTTGAACATGATGGAAGAATTCAAATTGGAGACCAAATTATAGCAGTAAGTTACACATTTAATAATAGCTTTGAAAATTGTCATGGTTGAGAATTGCAATCTCCTACTTTATACTTAGTTTTGAGAATACAGTTAGCTACAGATTAATCTTTGCTTTGGGGGCTAAGGCTGTCATTATAATTAACCTTTTTATTATTTTGTGGAAACAAAATAGAGCATTGGATAGAAGATCTACTCATTTCAATTCTAAAGGGAAGATTTTTTTCCTTAAATAATTTCTAATGTTTTTGATTCCTTGTTGTAATGAATTTCTTATGTTAATATTACTGTTCTACTTGAAGACACTTCAAAGGTGAAGACCAACTATAATGACTATTAGTGTACCTGAGTTTGAATTTGGGATGTGGCATTTGTTTCATAAGCACTGTGACTCCATAACCTGAGTGCCTTTCAGCTCTGACATATGAGAATAAAAAGATATAGATCTAGCCTCTTTTAATTAGATTAGTTCATTATGTTATTGAGACTTCAGTATGTTTGTCAGCAAATGTCAATTTGAGGTGGTGTATAAAGGAATCCAACCTTCAATTCAGTGTTTGGTAAATACTGGACTCTATAGACTGCTTCCTGAAAACAAATTCAAGAGACCCATACCAGTTGCTTCCTGATTAAATAAGTTTAGTAAAAATTGCATATTATATAGTCTTTTAGAGGTTTATAATATACTTTAAAAAGGGAAAACTCTGAGAATCCTGGAGTGGAGAAACCTGTGTACTTCTGAGTGGTTCCACAATTTTGTAAATGTGGGATCTTTCTCTCTTTGGAAGACATCTTGGATAATGCTGATTTATCGTCATAGGCATTTGTGTGTGCTTAATTAAGTCTATTGTTTTTTGTTCCTTGGGAATCTTAATGATAGTGATGTGGGATATATAGATAAGAGAGTCATTGAAAAGCCCTGAGGTGTGAGAATGTATGAATGGATAATCAAAATGTGTTATATTCACACAGTGGAATGCCATTCAGTCTTTTAAAAGAAGGAAATCCCATCATATACGAATCTAGAGGACATTAGGCTAAGTAAAATAAGCCAGTCAGAAAAGACCAATACCATATGATTCCACTTATATGAGATGTCCATACTAATCAGATGTAGAGAAATGGAAGGCAGAATGGCAATTCCAAGGGCTGGGGAAGAGGGTGAATGTGAATTCATTCAGTGGGATAGAGACTGATTTTGCGAGATGAAACAGTTATACAGATGTTATACAACAATGTGAACATACTTAACACTACCAAACTATACGTTTAAAAATGGTTAAGATGGTGAATTTTATGTTATGCATTTTCTGTCACAATAAAAATATGGGTTCTTTTTAATCTCTGCCTTTTAAGTCTAATTTCATCTCCCTGAGTCTTCCTGGGTGTCGTGCTGTGAAATTCCTACCTACACCTGTTCAAGTCTTGAAATCAAGTTGAGCTTACTGCCTAATCTGGGTGTCTTCTGGAAATGGGCTTCCCTGGTGCATCTCCATTTTACCGTGCAATGCAAATTAATCCCTGTATGTTTTTTAATTTAGGGGAAAGGGTGGGAAAGAAAATAGGTCTAAAGTCTAAATCCATGGATTATGCCAAATTAAAAGTTGAAAATTAATTTACTCTTTTTCCTCCCTATCTATATCAGTTCATTAGAAAAAAATTAAGAATCAGTTTTATTGAGATATCATTCATATACCAAAATCCTCAACCATTTAAAATACAGTTCAGTAGCTCTGGGTATTTTCAGTGTTAGATGTTCATTACCACAATCAATTTTAGAACATTTTCATTCCTCTGAAGAGAGGCCCCACACCCATTAGTACTTGCTCCCAAATTCCCTCAAATTCCCTATCCTAGGCAACCACCAGTCTTCCGTCTGTGTAAATTTGTCTGTTGTGAGACATTGCAGGTAAATAGAATCAAATAAGATTTGGTCTTTTGTGATTGACATTTTTTCATGTAGCATTTTGTCAAAGTTCATCAGTGTTGTAACATGTTCTTTATAGCCTTTTAGTGCTAAGTAAAAGTCATTGTATTGGTATACCACATTTACCCATTCATCAATGGACAAACATGTGAGTTGTTTTCACTTTTTGGCTCTTATGGCTAATACTGCAATAAACATTTATATACAAGATTTTATGTGGATATATGTTTGCATTTCTTTTTGGTACATACCAAGGAGCAAAATTGTTGGCTCTTATGATAATTCTGTGTTTAACTGGTTAGCAATCTTTTTTGGTACACCATAAATATATATACAGTTTTTATGTGTGAATTAAAAAAATTAATAAATTAAGAGTTACAGTAGTGATAAAAATAACCTCTGTTCAAAGGAATATATTACTTCAATGATTTATGGTCTGTTGGGCATTAAATAATTTATATCAAACTCAGCAATGATCTCTTAACATTGTGTTAAATTGCCTGTAAACACTCTTTGCTTCTTAAATGCTCTTTCAACCAGTCACAACATCTTACTAGTTCCTTCATTCATTGATGAGTTAAAATCTTTGGAAGCTCATTTTGCGTTTGCCATGATTTGTGTTCCTGAAAATTATGCTTCAACACTATTCACCGAATAAGTCATTTGATATAATATTGTAGGTGACTGGATTTGAGCCTTGGTAAAATGACCACCCTTTGGTATAAATATGCCACCAGTAATTAAATTTTATGGTAATGATCTCAAAGATACATTGCAACAAAGTATATCATATGTACCATGGATCTGCAGGTTTTCCTTCAGGGAGAGATACTCAAATGGTAGTTCTCAGGTATTTGCCTTTCTAGGATGATGTTCTGTCAAAATGCAGTCAGGCTTTTTGATTCAGTCTCTTTATCTACAAAATTAGGATAAGGAGACTTCACTTGTATGAATTTTAGGAGAACAAAACAAGAGCTTTATTCAAGATACCTGATATCATACTCAGCACTAATCATAAATACATTTTAATTAATTAAGGAGATAATTTTTGAGGACCTAAAATGTTTACATATTTGAAAGAGTCTCAGAGTGGTTTTTCTCTCAATTTCTCATTATCTTCATTCTTGTGTAAGTGGCATTTCAAATATAATTTTTCTTAGGCAAGGTCAATAATAAAGGAAATTGTTGACTCTAAATTTGGAACTATTCTTCTTCTGGAGTGTTTTCTTGTTTTTAGTGAAATCATTTGACTTCATTGTCATCAGTATTTGAGTTTTACTTGACAACCTCTAGCAATATTTTCTTTCTTCAAAGTTTGAAGCAGTTAAAATCCTGGAGGATATCATATAACATTTTTGATCATGCATTAATTTTGTGCAAAATATCACCATCTTGTGGACTTTCAGTATATTGGTAGTTGCATTTTCACGACTGTAGTCTTTTTGTCTATTCTATTTTTGTTGTGACAGCAGCTATTGGATCTATAATCTGGTTTTATTTTGTAATTATCATGCGCTAGGAAGATTAAGAAATCATTTCTTACTATTTTTAGGGAGTGTTATTTTGTAACTTAAAACTACTTTACCATAAAATTCTTCTTTCACAAATTGTGTTCTGAGCGTGTGTATGGTTTCCCTGTTGGCATTACAGGGCAGGAAATAGAGCAAGTGGTTCCATTCTTTTCTCACCCTTTTTCATTTGTTTGGTATTCTATATAACAATTATTTAACAGAAGGACTATTTTTTTTTTCATGAAGTTGACACCCTTGTTAGATAAAATTATAAACTTCTTTTTAAAATTTGATATTCAACGATCCATGCCGAAACTAGCATGGAATTATGATTTATAAAAAATTATTAAACAAATGTATAAATTTAAGTGTCACATGTTGTTTTTGATATTCTGTGGACTTTTTAAGTAGGTTCAAGTATTTGTAGGTACAGCTGTGTTGGAGGAGGGTCTGGCAATCTACATTGAGTGTGCTAAAGAGCCCTGTTCCTGTTATTATCCCTGTAAATTACGGTACCCATGCTGTATATTAGGAGGAAGGATGTTGTTGTCTTCATTTCGTGAGATAACATATAGGCAGTGTGTTGTCATTGTACCTATTTCTACTTCATGTTGCTTTGGTGTCACTGAGTAAGTCTGAAATGACTTTTTAATCCTAGTGTTTGAGGGGCCAGTGCTAACTAAATGGGCTCCTGTTTTAGTCTTTTGTAAGTGTGGCTTATATGTTTACCTGTTTATTCCTCACATCTTCATTCTGTTAATAATAATGACAGCCCTTGCCTAACTTCCCAGGGCAGTGTTCCATATACTACAGTTCTAGAAATATAGGTATCCTATTTCAGTATTACAGATGACAATACTGGAGAAATTTGAACTATAGCCTAGGTTTAAAAGGCCATGATTATTTCATTATAGCATTTTTTTCCTGTGCTGATAGTATCCTCTAATATTTGTGTAACAAATGTATTTTAACATCCAAGTTATCAAGTTTTGAAAAATAAAGAAAATAACGATTTTCTTTATATATTTGAGGTTTATTGCTTTTGAGTAAAACAAATGATGCATATTGGATTTTTCTTAATTAAATATTATAAAAGAGTTAAGTGATAACAATATATTGCAAATAAAAAATTTGTAGCCTAAAGTTAATGTATGTTAAGAATTTTTATAGAAACTCATTGCTGAGATTTTTGACAGTTTTTCCTAATTGTTGATATTTTTGATAAGTTTTTTTTTAAAGACTTTCTTTGCGTCTTGGAAGTAATAAAAATAAGTAAAAACTTGGCACATTGACACATGCCTGTGATTCTAGCTATTGTGATACTGAGGCAAGAAGATTTTAAGTATGAGGCCAGCCTGTACAACTTAGTGAAACTCTGTTTCAAAATAAACGATAAAAAAAACCTGGGAATATAGCTCAGTGGTAGAGCACCCTAAGGTTCAGTCCCAGGTACTGGGGAAAAAAAATTCATTTATTTTAGATTAATTTTTTGTCTTTTATGTTTAAAGAATATAAAATTGGATCATGGTTGAAAAGCTTTCAAAACTTTCTCATAAAACCATTATTGATAGTTTATTATTTGAAGTTCAGAAAAGTTCCATGTACATATATTGAACTAGAATTATATTTGTCTATACTTTTTTTTTTTTTAAAGAATGAATCAACTTTATTTAGTTTTTCAGACACTTTGTTGTGTATGTGGTGCTGGGGCACGAACCCGGGTCCTTGCACATGTCAGGCAAGTGCTCCAACTCTGAGCCACCACTCCAGTCCCCTGTGTATACCTTTTTTAAAAATTTTACTTAAAATATAGCTGTGAGGCATAGTCATTATAAGTACATGTGGATCTAGCATGATATGTTTAAGTAAACTTACTCATGGGGAGTTATGTTGTTTTCACTTGTTATAAATAGGTTATTAAATATAACTTTATAGATCTTCTCTTTTAAAGGACTAAAACTTGAAACACTTAAATTTAGTTACAGTGCTATTAATAGTATTACTTAGATTTGGATTTTACTTGTTTCTTAGTACTAGATGTTGTATGTCACAGTTTTTCTTAACTTTGAATTTTAAATTGGATTAATCTCTCATTTAGCAAGAGTGTTTTGAGTACATGTCATAGGAAGAGAATCTCTTGTACTGAAGGAGGATGGGACGTTTTTCTTAGACTGGTACTGCTGTAAGATGACTTTGTGCTAAGTGGACCTGTCAGATTATTAGACCTGATTGTCTCTTGGAGTCTTGGGGGAACCCAATGAAGATTTTTGACTTAACTTTGCATGGATCACAAATGATGAATTTTTCATCAGGCTAACTCTTCTTCCCTTGGAACCCTGGTTTTCAGCAATCTTCTCCACAGATGCTCTTTTTAGGTCTTGTGATTCCCAAGAGATACTTGGGTAGGTTTCAGAGTGACTTGAGCCTGCCTTTCTCATATGTGTGACCCTCCTTCTATCCCAAAGACAGGGAGTTGAGTAGGTCTCAACATGACAGAGTTTTATCTTGCTTTGTTCGAACAGCTAAATAGCCTTTGCCTTGTTGTCCTGATAGAGTTAGCACAGTTTTGACCTGAGGTTACAAGGGAAAAGTATAATTGGATGGGTGGGATGAGACTTACAGTACTCTTTTCTTAAAAAAAAAAAAAAAAGAGAGAGAGAATTTTCTTCCTCTTAAATTTTTCCTAATTTTAAACAATCCAGCTGTTTTATGGCCTAATAATTTATGAATTGCAGTTCTTGCCACCTCATTTAAATGTCTACATGATAATCCCCTTCACAATCCATTTTGGTACAGGATCGAAGTACTCTGAGTATCCCAACCATGATTTCCATTTCCACTTGCATTGCACTGCATATAAAACTTTTGGTTCGTAATTTCTTTACTGCAGTTCTGTAGACAGCTTGATCTTTCCAGTACCCAGAGGCTGGTAGATTTTTTTCCTTTTGATATTTGAAATAGAAAAATTTTACCAGAATATGCCCAGGTATTATCTTTTTTCTCCTCTTCTCTTCTTTATTTTTTTAATCTATTATTATTTTATTTTTTTCATGTGCCTCTTTGATTTGTAGACTTGTGTGAATTTCCCTTTCCCCTAGTCATTTCTTATTTTTCCTCTTTTAGTAATTTCTTTCAAAGTATTAATCAGATCAGCCTGTGTGCCACCAGTCTTATTTTACTGATCATATTTATCAATTTATTCTTTTCCTTGTAAATATAGGAAAATTGTGTGATCCTTTCATTTCCTGACTTGTTTTTCAATCCTTAAAAATCTTATAAACTGCCTTCATTGTAAGTTTTCTTTCATTTCTTTTTTTGGGTGTGGGATAGATACATGTTTCTTCTTTAACTATAATTTCGATTTCCGTGAAATCTGAATACAATGAAATCTGAATCTCTTTGAAGGGAAATTTCAGAAACATCTTTTTTCCTGTTCACTGCACTAAGTTTCACAGGAATATACCTGTGCTGACACCTCAGTATGTACACCTTCTTTTGAACTGTGGTATTTAATTACATGTCTTGTAACTTTTGGTCATCCTAAAAAGAGCTGTGCTTGTACAGATGGGAATTGAGAAGGGTTCTACTGGATTTTGTGTGGGTTTTCAGATGATTTGGGAATTGAGAGAGCCAGAATTAGCAGATAAAATTAAATTTACTGTTTATTTCACGTGATTCATTTGTAGATGAACAAAATAAAAAGGAAATCAGTACTTGTGACCATCACAATGGGGAACTTTGCTTCTGTGTGGGGACAGATTTGTTTTCTGTTTCTTGCAATAGACAGGACAGTTGCATGCACACATGCATCACAAAGGTGATTTTTATTACATGTAAGTAATTTTGTGCTGCTGAATGCTCCCAGATTGCTGTGGCCTTTAGACTTATGTTACTTAGAGTTGGTGATTTGAATCCACATATACCATATGACCAACTGCTTTTTATTTTATTCCTTATTTTTTATTGGTGCATTGTAATTGTACGTAATGATTTGATTTGTTGAAACATATTCCCAGATGCACACAGTATAGTAATACAATTTGGTCAAAATCCCCGTGCACTCCCATACATCTCTCCTCCCATTTCCCAGATCCCTTGCCTCTCTTTCTTGGTCCTATATTTTTCTTTAAAATATCCAAGTACAGAGACATAATTCTTATACCTTTGAAGAACATTTTTTATATTCATTACTATAGTATATACAGTGACATACTTAGAAATGCTTGGAGTGTACCTTGATTTAACTCAGTTCCAACATTTCCCCTTCTACTAGCTTCCTATTACCCCTTATTATTTTTAGATATAATTGACAGTAGGATTAAAAACACATTTTTGTAAAGGCATACAGGATAGCTTATTCAAATATCTTATGCATTATCTTGCAGCTGTATCTCTTTTACTGAGA
The DNA here is from genome assembly GCA_004027875.1 of Aplodontia rufa. Taxonomy (NCBI): domain Eukaryota; kingdom Metazoa; phylum Chordata; class Mammalia; order Rodentia; family Aplodontiidae; genus Aplodontia; species Aplodontia rufa. The sequence continues at coordinate 36,909 of PVKS010008994.1, read as the reverse complement.
GACTGTTGTTTAAAGGAATTTTCAAAGTGCAGACAAGCTATTCCTTCACATACAGAGATTTAGATGGCTGGCCTTCAATCTGGTCATGTCCAGGTCATTTCTAGTAGAAGGTTCTCCAAGTTACGAGAGTAGGAACTTATGCTTTTCATTGGTTTCCAGTCTTTCCAGAGGGACTAGCCAGGGTGGGCACAGGGAGAAAAAAGAGTATCAAACAACTGAGTTCAAGTAGCTCTTACCTACAAGAATATGGACGATTAAGGACCCTTCAGAGTGTGAGAAAATCATCTAAGTCAGCAGGTTCTATATTTTTGGGGTAATATCCCATTAATAAAAATACTTAAGTTCTTATTCTTCCTCTGTTTCTTTCTACCCTTCTATATATCCAAATATATGTTGTTATGTTTATTATATATTTATATTATAATTAACATAGACATTATGTATGTATATATAATGAGCTTTTTAAATGTTCAATTAGAAGTTTTATTACATTTTCTTCCAGAAACCTAGAGTAAGGATACTCTACGTAGAAGAATACTGACCTAGATTTCATAATTCTCACTTATTTAGTAAATGTTCAAGTGCCTAATGTGGCTACTAGCATTGTGCTTAGAAAAGCATGACACTTACTCAGTTATTTTATAGCTGTTTTGCAATTCAGTGACTTTGAGTATCAGTGACTCTGAATTTCAACTTCCCATTTATGTCTTTCACATTGCCAAATAATTTTCCTTGTGATTTTCGGGAATTTTTAAAAATATGGTGTTGGGCTGGAATGGTAGCTCAGAGGCTGGAGCGCTTGCCTGGCGTGCATGACGATGGGTTTGAACCTCAGCACCACATATACAGCTAAGTGTCCGGGAAACAAAGGCCACATGAAAAAATAAATAAAGTTGATTCCCTCTTTCACTCTCTCATTCTCTCCTTCTCTTTCTCTCTCTCAAAAAATATGGTGTTATAGTCTACATTTATTTGCATATCCTTAAAGGTAATTTTCTTTCCCAGATAAATCTTTGACATATGATCCAGTGGCTCTATACTCCCATTTGGGGCAAATACCACTGTGCAAATACCACTATGTTTTGGTGATAACATTGTAAAAGGCATAGAAACCTGGGCCTGCCCTAAAACTATTGGCTTATAATTTCTGAAAGTGCTACTCCAGAATCTAGATTAAAACACACAAGGGATTCTAGTGTACCCGTTAATACTGCCCCCCAAGCAAGTCTTAGAGTATTGTTGCCCATTCCGTTAGAGAACTACTCTTTCCCCTTTCTTTTCACAGTAATAAGCAGTAAATATCCTTTTTGTGAGTTAGCAGTACAAATCTTCATCTGTTTTTCACGTCTTGTTTTCACAGGTAGACGGCACCAACCTTCAGGGTTTCACCAATCAACAAGCAGTAGAGGTGTTGCGACACACAGGACAAACTGTGCGCCTGACCCTAATGAGGAAAGGAATGAAGCAGGAAGAGGAGCTCAGTTCAAGGGAGGACATCACAAAAGATTCCAGCGTGTCTCTTATTAATGCGAGCATAAGCAAAGGTAATGTTAATTTAGTCTGGTTTGCAGCTATACCTTTACTCAGATGCTTTTCTAATTCTAAAATTTATTTAAAGAATGTTTTTTCCCCCTCAACTGTTCATTATCACCAAGGGAAAGAAAGGGTAAGTTGGGAACAGCTGGAACCACCATCCTGTTCATAAACTTCAAACGGACTTCTGAATAATGTAGATTTCTTTCTGTTGTATTCACTCAGTCTTTATTTCTCTGTTGGAAATGTGCATAGTCATCTGCCTTTCTGCCCTTCTGGATATCAGCATAATGTTTTCTGTTTAGGAGGAGGGATGTAGATCTATCAGGACTGTTTATGTGCGCCCATGATGACTAAATGCTCAGGCTTTCCTTAAAGGAATCAAATTGAACTCCACATTTAGAAATGGCATTCCTGATTTGTTTGTGTACTAATATCTCTGAAAATCGCTGAAATCCCCAGATAACTCAGTGATGGAAAGGTTTATTAGTAGTTCTCAGGAATTTACTGTTGCATTTCCGAGTCTCTTGATAGTTCTGGTGTTCATGCTGTATGCTACTTAACTGCAGCCCTGTAAGATAGGGAGACAGGTCAAGGGAAAATTTTTGTCCTTTTACAAGAGGACTTTCCTTTAATTATATGTGATTACTGTAGAGTTTATCTATACAAAACAGACTCTCATCTAGAGGTTCAAATAAATACAATGATTTTTAAAAAATTGAAGTGCTTGTTTATAATACATAAATAACTACTAAAATATTTTTATCTTTAAGAAAATTATGAAAAAGATGAAGATTCTTTATCTTTGAGAAGAAACACCAGCATATTGCCAATTGAAGAAGAAGGTAAACATAGCCAAATTATGACATTCTTATTGTGTTTTTGGAGAAGCAATTTTTACAAATGAGATAAACCATAAGGATATACTGTGAATTAATAAAAATATTAAAAATGTTATAGTTATAAATCCCTATTTGTAGATATGATTAGTTGTTCTCATATATTAAAATAGTTCCTTTATGGCTGTTATGTTTTCTTGTTGAATATTCTTTCTGCTACATTTTTTTTAACCAGAATTTTTTAGGAATCAATTAGTTATATACATAGTTTTAGCTTAATTCCTTTACTTCTGTATAACTGACATGTCTTTACATCAGCAAACAATAATAAAATTGTTAAGTATTTAAAAATAAATAAAAGAGAGTTTTTATATATTCTTAGGAATGAAACTGTCCAACTTTGGGAGGCTGTTTTTCATTTTTCAGTTTTTCAAGAGTTCTAAGATTTATTATTAAGCAGTTGATTTGGAAAGTAAATGTACAGAAAAATTATCAAATCTTTCTAAGAATTATTTCACTTTAAGCCTAGGATCCATTGAGTTATTTAAGATGTTTTTGTGCCAGGATGTTGCTATCTTTACATGACAGATTGCTTTGGGTGCTTTGGTAATTTCAACCAACTGAACAAAACCCAAAACAGATCTCTCTTCCTTCATGTGAATTCCACCCTTTATTAAGAAATGATACAGAGGCTTTAGAGTTCTTTTATATATCTACTCTTTCATTATTGCATTTCTTTTCTGCTGAAAATTTTGACTTGCTTCTATTATTTTAAAGAAATTATTTGTTTTTATTGAATATGTAGGATTCACACTATTAAATATGTTCTGTCATTTTAACACTAATAGGTAAAGAAATTAAGGTTACAGTGAGTATCAAGAGTAGGGAAAGGATATAAATATTCAGAGCCTAAAACTGGAGATAGTGAGGATGGCTGTAGGGTTATCTTGAAGGCTCAGAACCATCTGTTTACCCTAGTGAAGGAAGCTCATGAGAAGTCTGCATATGTGTGTGGGAAGAGAGATGGGGGAGGCTCTAGACTTAAAATCAGTATTTGCAGAGCCTTTTTTAAACAAAGTAAACAAAGCAGAAAATTCTAAGTGGTTCTAATGCATCTGCTCTAGTTCTGGTCTTTTAGGGGATGAGAAGTCATTGCCTGGACATGTAAATTGATTATTGGGATTATTAAGAAGTATAAATAGAGAATTTTATCACCATAGGTTAGTTTAATGAATGTGAATTTCAGATTTTTTCTTTTTTTTTTTTTAAGAGAGAGGGACAGTGAGAGAGAAAGAATCAATTTTATTTTGTTTTTCATGGGCCTTTGTTGCTCTGACACTTCATTGTGTAAATGGTGCTGGGGTTCAAACCCCTGTCCTCCCACATTCCAGCCAAGCGCTGTAACCCCTAGGCTATCACTCCAGCCCCTCAGATTGTTTGTATCAGCAATTTACTGATTATCCACATTCATCATTCATAATCCCACTTTGATTAAGTTCCTGCCCAGCTGTGTAAACACAAGGGAATTGGAGAAAGTGGGTTGAAGGAGGTAGAACTGATCTCATCCTCCTCTTCTCTCCCAGAATTTGGTTTAAACATTCCCTATAAAATGTGTTCACCCCTGCATAGTTATCCCTCTTAAAAATTAATTTAATTTTGAAGAGAAAATACTTACTTGGGGGAGTGATCTCTAATTTGTGTTTTTGCATCCTTGGGGATTGAAACCAGGGCCACACACGTTAGGCAAGTGCTCTACCACTAAGCTTCGTGTATCTCCAACTCTCCAAGTATTTTAAGAATTATATTTTATTATATTCACTTTCTCAAAACAAAACCAGAATTATCTTATTAATCCAGAGCATAACAAATCTGCAATGTAACAAATAGCCTGGAGTGAGAGCTCTTTCATTCACACCTAATGAGGAGGCAGCTAATGAGAAATTTGAATTTTGGAACACTCTTTAAATTTGAGATTTGGATCCTGAAAGGGGTATAGAGTACTGCCTAGTAGAGAGTTTTAAAACACAACCTTTTAAAATCGGAACCATGATAAAATATAGATACTCTTCAAATATGACTTTAAAATTCTTTTCTCCAATTTTTTTGTTTCAGGTAAGCATTTTAAATTTTGTTTATGTAACATTTTTTGGTGGTCCTTCCTTCTTTACAACCCCAGCCTGTTTTTATGATTATTTTTTTAAAGCTTTTTTTTTTTTTTTTTTTTTTTAAAGAGAGGACAGTGAGAGAGTGAGACAGAATCAATTTTTATTGAGTTTTTCACATGACTTTAATTGCTCTGACCCTTAGTTGTGTACATGAGTGTTGGGGTTTGAACCGGTGCATTTGTACATGCCAGGCAAGCGCTGCAACCGCTGAGCCACTGCTCCATTTTTTAAAGTTTTGAGACGGGGGGGCTGGAGCAGCAGCTCATCATTTGGAATGCTTGCCTGGAATGCATGAGGATCTGGGTTCAAATCCCAGCACCACAAATACAGCTAACTACTAGAGAAACAAAGGCCAGATGAAAACATAAATAAAGTTGATTCTCTCTTTCCTCTTTCTTACTTTTCTCTCATTCTCCCATTTGAAAAAGAAAAAAAAATGAGACAAGCTCTCACTAAGTTGTTGACAGCCTCACTAAATTGCTGAGGCAGGCTTTGAACTTGCAGTCCTCCTTCCTCAGCTTCCAGAGCCACTGGGATTATACACATGCACCACTGCACCCAACCCTTTTTTGTTTTTAATTGTCCTTACTTTTGCCAGTTAGTAAGATTCCATACTACTAGGCTTTTATTATAATGTACAGTCTTCCTTTGTTGTGGTTTCTTATTTATATTTATATCTTCTCACTGTACATGGAATTGTGTACATTTTTTGTTTCATTTGTTTTTGCTTGACTAAATAATAGCATACTTTTTCCCTTTGTAGAACTAAATGATAAAGAGAGAAATTAATATAGAGGTGACATGGCTTTTTACTGTAGAGTCCTCAGGGGACAATGAAGAGAATCCCAAAGCAATCCTGAGTCCACATTCTTTTAAATAAAATTAGATAATATATGGGTACTTTAATGGAAACATAGTTAATATTTAAAAGACATCTGTTAAAAGATAATGATGTTGAACAAGTGAATAGGGTTCTAATCACCAGAGTAAGTATATAAATATCTGACTTGGTAAAATTGACAGGTTCTAATCACTGTCTGTGGTACAGAATGTTAAGATATGGAGAGTTTTGTAGTTTGTCACTAACTTAATTGCCTTAATATTTCAGGGTATCAGTTGATATCAGCTGAGGTACAAGAAACAACAGATGTGCAACAAGAAGCTGCCCTGCTGACAAAGTGGCAGAGGATTATGGGAATTAACTATGAAATAGTGGTAGGTTAGCTTACCCTCCATAATTTCCTATTTTGTAAGTGTATTTCAGCTGTAAGTTCACAGCAATAAAGGAGATGATATTCAGAAGGAGTCCCAGAGAAGTAGTAAATTTCCAGGGCCTTTTTACAAGTTTTAAATGTGCTCATCTAGGTACTAAAAATTTCAAGTTAGAGAAAGTCACATAGCAACTGAGGAGTGGAAATAAGTGGTATGGAAATTTTAGCACGTGTATTTTGTTAATATACTAATGCTTTGATAGGGGTATAAATTATATACTATGAAGGTTTTTTATGATTCTTAAATCTGATTTATATTTAAAAATTAATAAAAATCACAGAGCTTATTCGAAAAGACAAACTCATCTTGTCTGTGTACAGAATTGGGAAAGGACTCTTTTGCTCATCTTCTTTGTCATTCTTACTAATTTACCTTTCTGAAGAGGTCATGTGCCTTCTTTTTCTTTCACTTATGCCATGGTAAATGTACATGAAACAGTTTATATATCTAGTCAAGCTATCCCAAAGAGAGGTCTAATAAAGTTGAGGCAAATTATTAATCTTCTGATGCTTACCAGAAATTTTCAAGGATTTCAAAAGGAAAAATACTATGTTGGGTAAAATTTTTCCTATTGCTTATAATATTCATATGCTTTTGGATTAGAATAGATGAAAGATAACAGGTAATATATAGTGTTAGTAACTACTACTACAGAGCACTTTGTTTTTAATTTTTCATTTAATTTTCGTGACAATCTTTTTTTAACACTCAAGATAATAAATAAATAGGATTTGAATGAGTACAGCTGTTACTACCCTTTTAAATTGACTCAAGGAAGAATACAGTTAGCTCATGCTCAATAGCAGTTAATTCAACATTTACTTTAATGAAGCAGGGTTAACCTGGCTTGCATATGTAACTGAGCCTGAAGTTCTTTAGATGGTGATTGAATGATAAAGGGCACCCACCCTTGACTGTGCATTTTGTCCTAGAATCAGAATCAACACTGAATTTGAACTGCCTTCCGTGCACTTACTGTCTTGGTGGGACTCCCAGTAGTCTGTCAAGGGCAGAAGTGTGCTATGATAAAGGACTACGTTTTTATGGTCTCTGGTCAGACAAAAATAAAGGAGACATAGATCTGACTTCACTTTATTTGCCATCTGGTTATGCAGCACAAATGGAAACATAGGAGTGGTGTAGTAGAGAGGAGGACTGCTGGGCATTATCAGTGGGGACTTCATAGACGTCTTCTCAGAGGAAGAAATGTCTAAATTGGGTTTTTTCATCCAGCATTTAGATTTCAAAGTCAGATGACTTTACTTCTGATATTGATCTTGTACTAATCACCATTTAGATGTGAAAGAACTGTTTGAAAATAAGTTTTTCTCGGGTTTTTTTTTTAATATCTCAGCTTCCTAAGCAGTAAAATAAAAGAATTGAAGTAAATCATATTTAGCATCCCTTCTTGCTCTTTCAAAAGGCAAAGTTTTGAAGCTTTGGAAGTAGGTTTTTGAAGCTTTTGTGAGAAAGTTGACCATTTTGGGGAGAAGGCAAAATGTACCTGTGTGAGTAGGGGGAAAAAAGGAATATTAGAATTGTGATAATTTTTATTCTTTTAGGTGGCCCACGTGAACAAATTTAGTGAGAATAGTGGATTGGGGATAAGCCTGGAAGCAACAGTGGGGCATCATTTTATCCGCTCTGTTCTACCAGAAGGCCCTGTGGGACACAGTGGGAAGCTCTTCAGTGGTGATGAGCTGTTGGAAGTAAGGAGCTGTGCTTTTCTTTCTCCTCTTCAAATATGATTCAAAAAAGCCTGAAGGAGGCTTAATGTGGTCAGTAAGTTCTTATTTTTAATTTCCTCTCCAGAGGTTACTTGAGAAAGATCTACACATAAAAATCCACTAAAAGCAGAAAATTCAAGTCTGTGTGTGCATTGAGCTTCAGACCTAGATCTGTGCTGGTGGTTCTTTCTAGGTCCATGTATTCAATTTTTTAAACATGTTTTTAAAACATGTATTCAATTTTTAGAATAGGTAGTCCATTCACATTTTAAGAGAGAGAAAAAAGGTTGATGGTAAAACATCTTCCTGGCCACATCTACCCATTCTCAACACCCTTTAGTAGGTGTCTGTTGGTCTTGTTTATGCACAACCAGTATATTTTAAGGTATACATAGAAAATTGGAACATATTCTTTCCCCCCATTTAAAAATCATTCAGTATTTGCAATTTTCTATTTTTTTCACTTAACATGACAAATTTTTATAACTTCTTTTTCTTCATCATCCTTTTAGAGAATATTTTCATTTGTTCTCCTTTTCTAGATTTCCACACTGACAGATCAAATATGGGTAAAAGTTAAATGGTTTTCCTGTGAATGCTTTAGAAATTCCAATTACAGCAAAACTCTAAGTTGTTTTCTATAGTACTTCCACAGGTCTAATAGTTCTGGACCGAGTACAACTATATGATCATTACCATACAATCATTTATATTTATTTAATAAAAATTGTTTTCAGGATAATATTTTTATTATGCAATGTTTTCCTTACTTGAAGAATGTATCTTTTTCCACAGGTGAATGGCATAACTTTGCTTGGGGAAAATCACCAAGATGTGGTTAATATTTTAAAAGAATTGCCTATAGAAGTGACAATGGTGTGCTGTCGTCGTACTGTGCCACCCACCTCCCAGTCAGAATTAGACAGCCTGAACCTAAGTGATATCGAACTAACAGAAAAGGTAACAGATTTGCAAACATGAGGCTAATCTGAATATGTAATGGACAGGCTAAATGGTGTTAACAGTTTTTATGGGATAGACCTTGAAGTTAGGCTGGAGTTTGAGCCAGACTTGTCACTTCCTCTTTCTGAACCTCTGTTTTCTTCCTGTAAAATGTTAATCACAATGCTTGACTCAGTTTCTATGCAGTTTAAATAAAGAAATAATATTAGGTATTATTTCACAATATATACTTGTATAATTTACTTGGCAGTATTTTTATGAAATAGTTGTTCATGTTGTTTCCATTTGCAGAAGAAAAACTGAAGTATATAAATAGTGTGTATATAGCACAAATATGGAAAAAGATGCTTTTATGTGGATAAATAGATATTTTTAATGTATATAGGTCTTACTTAGTTGCACACTCTATTTTTAAAGTATGGGAAATTTGAGCTTATAATACACGCCAGGTAATTCTCTGTGGTATCCAGAATCTCCCATTTTCTTGTCTGCTTATTCTTTTCCATTTAGATCAAAATGTCAAGAAGAGAAGTTAATGAGCTTTCTGGAGGATACACAATACATTTCTAAACTTCAGATTTGTATTTTGCATAATTTATAACCTAGGACAAATTTGACTTAAGGTATAATGAAATACAATGTTGGAATTTGATTTACATTATACTGAAGCAATCCATGCAATAGAAAACTAAAGAATAAAGTGCATAGTTTCATATTTACATAGTTGATTAGAATATGGTACAATAAGAAACATTATTCCAAATTTTGTACTGCTTAAAGGCAAGCACTATGCATATAATTTTTTTTTGGTGTGGCATAAATGGTATTAAAACAAGCAGCATATATATTTACATCCATGTTCCTAGGTCATGTGATAATTGATTAAAACAAAGATTGTATTTATTCTGGTAAACACATTTCTTGAGTTTGATGTGTTCATATAGATGGACGAAGTTAAAGTAACCTATATGTACCTTATTTTTACATTTTGAATTCAAGCTTCTGTGTCAGGTGCTTTATAAATGTCACCTCATACAATACTCACAAACTTCTTTGCGATGAATGCCTGTGAAGCCCATGTTAAGAATACTGCGTGAAGGGGGCTGGAGGGGTTGCCCAGTGGTTACTGCACTTGCTGTGCTTGTCCTGGCATGAAGACCTGGATTCAAACCCCAGAACCAGGTGCACGACTAAGTGTTGGAGTAACGAAAACCAGATTAAAAACTAAATAAAGATTTATTCTCTCTCTTTCTCTCTCTCTCTTTCTCTTTCTCTCACTCACTAAAAGAAAAAATAAAATTGTATGAGGATCAGGGTTCATTTCCCACCATCACCTACACAGCTATGTGTCAGAAAAAGAAAAAAACAGATGAAAATCTAAATGAAATTGATTCTCTTTCTCGCTCACTCTCCTTCACTCTTAAAAAAAAGGGGGAAAAATAATGCTGAAGGTAAGAGAGATAGGAAATTGTAGAGTCAAGCCTCAAGCCCAAGGAAATACAGTTTCAAAGATAATGGTTTGCCTTTGCTTCCGTTAATTTATTAATGAAATATTCACGTTCACAAGTCAGTGTTTTACAACCCTTTGCACTGAGTATAAAATAGTATATCTATCCATTTTCTCTTGAATTCTCTTTATTTATCATAACAATCCTTTTTTATTTAATAACAAAATAGCTTTACTTTTTTCTGGCAATAGAGGTGATTCAGGCACTGATGAAAAGAAGTTAAAATCACCTACATGCAACCATTGTGTATTTTATAGGAGATCTGTCCATATATACATATGTGTATATGTACATGGATACATACATATACACACATATATACATATATTAAGAGACACACACATATATGTATATCAAGAGAGAGAGGAACAGTGAGAGAGAGTAAGAATGTATCAATTTTATTTAGTTCTTTATGTGGTTTTCATTGCTCTGACACTTCCTTATGTATGTGGTGCTAGGGTTCAAACATGTGTCCTTGTGTATGCCAGCAAGCATTCTACTGTAGAGCCACCACTCCAGCCCCAGTCATATATGTGTGTGTGTGTGTGTGTGTGTGTGTGTGTGTGTAAATATATTTTAAAAGAGATGGAAAGAGAGAGAGACAGAAAGAGAGAATCAATTTTATTTAGTTTTTAATGTGGCTTTTGTTGCTCCAACACTTCTTTGAGTATGTGGTGCTGGGATTTGAACTCAGGTTCTCACTTATGCCAGGCAAGCACCATAACTGCTCAGCCACTGCTCCAGTCCCTAGTCTTATATTTTTAATGCTGATTATAACTTAGGTGTTTCTTCCTCTGTAACAGCTATCAACATTTAATACCTTAAATCTTAAAGATTTCATGATAAGCTTTTGCTTTATTTGAGAGTGTTTTGTTCTGGACAGATGCTGGGAATCTCCCTTTTCTTTGAAGTGTTTATATGTGTGTCTGCTATCCAGGTTCGTATGTGTAAAATAAGAGATGTCTGGTCTGTTATCCAGCCCTGTGTAGATCTAGGGGAGTTCATCGGGTCCTCGGAGACAGAGGAGCCGGTGTTGGCTGTGACTGATGTGGGTCAGAAGATGGAGGAGGTTCAAGCACCTTTGGCCATGTGGGAAGCTAGCATTCAGCACATAGAACTGGAAAAAGGGAGCAGAGGCCTTGGTTTTAGCATTTTAGATTATCAGGTAACTATCTTTTACTGTTTTCCATTTTTTTAAAACAGTGCTACATTCTAAAAACATATTGTTGATACAGAGAAAAAGAAAATAATACTTCAGAGTCATCAAAGACATTTTGTTTCTAGTCAGTCTTTCAAAATATTAATTAATATGATTCATTGATTATCATACAAGGTTTCTTTTAACTTGAATTCATTCAGCTATTTTGTAATTCAGCTCTTGGGAATTTGAAGGAAATGTAAAATACATTTTAGGACTATCACAGAGACACAGAGACATAGTTTTTTTTTTTTTAATCATTGGGGAATGTATTATTTTTATTTCTATGCTCTTGACTGCTCATATTTTGAAGGTAAGTAATAAAGTATTAGATATTTCTTTCATTTTATGTGAATGACACATTTATAATTGGATATATTATAAATTCTGATATTCCAATCATTTTACTAAATTTGTGAATATGTTTAAATTGGTCCAGTGCAGGCTGCATTGTGTTCTGTGCTGGGTAAATGAGGAAATTGCTGAAGTCTGCGTGACACCATAGCTGTTGCTCCTTATTAACGCTGAACAGCAACCTGTTTCAGATGACTCTAGGGAGCTGAGGGCCTGATTCTGGAGCCTTGTTCTAACATCAGGGTTGCTGTGTAAATGAAAACACTGCATCACCAAATACTTTGTGGTTTCTTTCTGTATTTCTTCATTTCAGAAGGACAGGTCAAACCTTCAGAAACCCATATCCAGTAACATTCTATTTAACAAATGCTGTTGTTAATAATTAATATACCTCATGATAGTTTTAAAATTTGACATCTAGCCTCATGATAGTTTTAAAATTTGACAATCAAAAATTAAAACTACAATTTTAAAGTTATTTGTACAATTTAAGAGGTCTCCCTGGGAAGATTAGCAAACGAGGGCTCTTTTTCTTTTGGGGGGGTGGTGAACTCTTCATGAATTCTCTACAGGGAAACAAATAATCTTTGCCCAGATAATTAATCAGAAAATTTTTGTATGAAATTTTTTAATACACTTGAAACAATAAGCCATTCATTATCATCCAGAGGGGATAATCTGTTAAAAAAATGCTTCATTATAAAAATGAGCTGAGTTCTCTTTAATTTCTTCTTCTGTCAGGATCCAATTGATCCAGCAAGCACTGTGATTGTAATTCGTTCCTTGGTGCCTGGTGGCATTGCAGAAAAGGACGGAAGACTCCTTCCTGGAGATCGCCTCATATTTGTCAATGACATTAACTTGGAAAACAGCAGTCTTGAAGAAGCAGTAGAAGCATTGAAAGGGGCACCTTCGGGAACTGTGAGAATAGGAGTGGCCAAACCTTTACCTGTAAGAATTTGGATTTTATTGATTTCTTTTTGTTTGTAAGAAAAATGGTTCATGAACTTCCTTTTAGCCACAGGTATTCTCATTATTGAATCATAACTTTTGGTACTTTTAGCAGTATGGTTTTTGGTTCCATGAATATAGAGATTTAATTTGAGTTATATTTCTATGAAAATAAGGAAAGGAAATAGGATGTTCAGAGATAAAGTATGACATTACTTTGTGGTTCTCTTTTGACCTTTTATTAAATTAGATATTAAGGTCATAATGAAGCAGAACCAGATATTTCAAATAAACTATGGATTCAAATATTAAAATGTCAATGTAGTGGGTCTATTAAAATTAACAGCATTAACAACTAACAGTAGAACCTTTAATCAGAGTGGAAAAAAGTAGAGTCTCTGACACAGTGGCTTAAGTTTCTCAATTATGTTACTTCAACACTATTTGTTGTCAATTTGTTCATAGTTTACTGTATTTTACAAGATGAGTTCATCGGTTTGTGGCTTTTTCTCCTGGGAATCTATTCCATATTCTGTATTACAATATTGAAACAACAATGAATTTATGCTGCATAATGCAGTTTGTTTTATTAGGTGTAGTGATTTTAACCTGGCACTTAACACTGTGTTGCAATTAAACACCTGACAGCTACAACCAATGATTGGACTTCTGCTAAAATACAGACTCGAAAGACTGGTTAGATACAGGGGTGGCTGGGGAGACAAGGCACTTCTACCCCTTTAGCTCTCACCACAGTATTGAGTTGAAACAAAGATATTCTGGAGTAACTTTTAAAGAACAAAGTGTTTTGATTCAATCAACCTAATCTTCAGCAAGAAAGGGTGCAGCTGCCCTACTGAACAATACTCCTAAAATAGGTATGGGCTATAAAACTTGTTTTTGTGAAGCTAAAGGTCAATAGAAAATGTGTATCAAAGGCAACTATTATCTGGGGGACAGGGACAATGTTTTGGCGTTCCGAGGTGTATCTGAATATTTGTAGGCCTGACGGCTTGCTGGTACATCTCCTCCTGGCTTCCCAAGATTTGTTCCACCAGGCTGCCATTAGATTATCTCAGTGCCTCAGAATGTCTATGACAATTAAATATTAGAGACCATTATCAATATTTGTGAATTTTTTCCCATTGTGTGTGTATGTGTGTGTGTATATATATATATATATATATATTTTTTTTTTTTTTTAAGAGAGAGGGACAGTGAGACAGTGAGAAAAAAGGAGAAAAATAATTTTTATTAAGTTTTTCCTGTGGCCTTTGTTGCCCCAAGACTTTGTTGTGTATATGGTGCTGGGGTTTGAACTCTCATACTTGCACATGCTGGGCAAGCGCTATAACCACTGAGCCTTTGTATATACTTTTTTTTTTCCTTGTATATACTTTTAAATGAAGGGAAAATATACTTTCTCTTAAGAGAAATGCAACATATATTTGCATAAGCAGCGTTAAAGGTTTGTTGATTTTTTTTGTGAGAGTTTGTTCAAATAAGATTTGTTAGTATTTTTAAATGTTAAATTATTCCATATACTAGTTTTACTCCACAAAATATATCAGTAATCTATAAAATACATTTTTGAAAAAATATAGAAGAGAGGGAGGAAGAAAAGAATGAAGACTATGGAAACCCAACCTAAAATCAAACCAGGATTGTAGAAATCAAGGGAAAAGCTTCATACATAGAAAGGGGAATGTAAGAATGAAGAAAGGACATTATGGGGCTATGCACATTTGTTAAGGTTCGACCATAAATTGGTTATGGTCTTTCTGTTACGTGAACAGAAATGTAAACATGACTTGTTTAGGTCAGCTTTTCACTGCTGTGACTAAAGACCCAACAGAACAATTTTAGGAGGAAAAGTTGATTTGGGGGCTCACGGTTTCAGAGGTCTTAGTCCACAGATGGCCAGCTCCATTCCTTGGGGCTTAAGATGAGGCAGAGCATCATCACAGCAGAGTGGTGGAGGGAAGCAGTTCAAGGTATCACATCACACAGCAGAGAGAGAGAGAGAGAAACTCTATGCCAGATATAAAATGTCATGGCATGCCATATTCCAAAGGCACATCCCCAATGAAACCATGGCTTCCAGCCATACCTGACTAACCTACAGATACCAGTTAATCCCTACCAGAGGATTGACTCATTGACTGGGTTCAGACTTTCATAACCCAATCATTTCATCTCATCCTTTTTGCATTGCTTCTCCTGTTGAGGTTCTGGTGGATGCCTTTCATCCAAACTGTAACATTACTCAACATATGTTTTTGCTTCCCTTAAGGAGAAATTTGCCAGTTATTTAGAAGCAGAATCTCATTTCTAGCTAATTCCAAAATGAATTTCTTTCAATATAGTATTTGCTATTTGAGTTTCAGTATGCATTGTAACATATGAAAATCTCTTTCCCATAATGAGGCTTAATAAATATTGAGTTCATGTATGGGAAAAGAGAAAAAAAAGCAGTTTTTCTCTATCATACTTTTGTATGTATTACTGATACAGAGTTACGCAGACAAGGGAATTATTTAAATATTTTGTCCCATTTCTCAGAGATGGGAATAAAAATGTTAGGATTTTCAATTAGTGCGATCAAGGTTACAATATAATATAGATCAGGACTGCAATTTAAGCAGACTGTGCTCTTGTCGAGTTTGGTTTTATTTTGTCATACAGGATCTGCTAAATTAAGAGGCTTCACTGTAGGATTCAGTAATATTCCCTGTCAAGTAAATTGCATTCTTTAAATTGATTTTCTAAAAGAGGATGTCAGAGAAGTTGATCCCTCTTTTAATGTTTTTTCTTCTCCAATCTTTTTTTTTTTTTAGTCTTAAGCAGTAAAATTTGTCTTTCATTATTTGGCCAGAATATTTGGCAGATAAAAATTACCAGAAAGTTATTATAATAAAATTTATTATTTTTGATAATGTTTAATAAGAAAAATGAAAAAATAGTAGAAATTGATTCTCATCTAATAGATGATGTTCATAGCAGAATAATTATCTCCATTGTGTCTCTTCAAATAAAATGTTTAAAGAGGTATTTGTCACATTTTGTATTTATTCAATGTTGAAGTCATATGTTATCATTTTGAAAACTTTCCTGTTTTTTCCTGTTTCTCTTAACTTGTCTTCCTTCCCCTATTACATCCCCATTCCCTGTTCTCTATCTTTCCTATGAACTTGTCTTCAAACGTGATTCTTCTGAAGCTTTCACCAGAAGATGGTTATGTTTCTGCTAAGGAGGATTCCTTTCTCTACCCGCCGCACGCCTGCGAGGAGCAAGGGCTGGCTGACAAAGCCCTCTTCAGGGCTGACTTGGCTCTGGTTAGTAACTACAACCTACCAAGCTCTCTTTTCAAATCCTTATATGTCTTACTTTGCCTTTCAGGATATTCTGAAGAAGTCCTTGTTCAATATTTTAAAACTCACTGTGCACATCTTGCTTTAACCCAGAGTGCCAATTATTTATTTGACTATATGTTTTGGTGACCCTAATTTTGGAGGAGATAATTGTTTGGTTAATATTTTGAAACTGCAAGCTCTTGAAACACGTGTTTGGAAAGTTTGGTATGTTTATAGTCAGTGCGGTAATTTCACATGATGATCCTTGATATAATAGGTAGCTTTTGGCCCTGCTTTCTATGGACATTGTCATTTAGTATGCTATGAACTATGTAAGGTAATATGATGTTAAATATTGCCCAGCCACAGTAAAAACAAATTGTATGCAATAGGATAATTATATATCATTGTCCCTAAAGAATCCCAAGAAATATCATTCTTTCTAAAATTTGCATGGCTTCACATCCTTCACAGAATGCCAATCCCAAAGATTAGTTCCAGTTTTATGGAAGCTTCTAGTTCTATGAAAATGATAGGAGTCTTGGATCTTCTCCCTAACTAGGTATATAATCTGGATTGGTTGCTCACCTCCTCTGGGCCTCAGTGTTCTATCTGTATAGTAATGAAGCAAATTATTATGATCTCTCGTAAGAATTTAAGGCATCAGCAATAAGTGTACAAATTATATTGAGATATTCTTTTTTTAAGATTACTTAAAACAAATATTTGTTTTGTAACCCATAGCATGTAGCTTAACTAATACTATCTAGATAGAAAATGATAATTGTTCACTACCTAGATTGTTGTACATAATATACATTTGTATAGGCTAAACCTCCACATGGTGATTTGTTAGTGAATTTGAACATGTATTTAAAATGTATTTTCAGGCATATGAAATTATATTTTAGGAGAGGGTCACTTTGAAGTGGCCCACGTATATTTTTTAACAGCTTTTTTCAGGAGTACAGGTTGCTATAATGTTAAAATGCTTCTAAATTTTACTAAACATATAATTCGAAATCAAAAGGAAATAGAAAAATGGGCTTTTCCATTAAGATAAGCAGAAAATACTGGTAATACCAGGGAAGGGTCCATTTTTGGATCTGCTACAGAAGGTAGTAATAGGATGTTTAGTCGATATGTGGTGAAATTTCCTATCTCACTCTGTATGAACTTTCTAACAGAAGTTTATATCTTCCAGTTTCACCATAATCAGATTATAAGTAGGTCCCTTATTTGTTTGCATGATTTTAACACAACATCTCAGATATTCTTTTTGGTTTTTTGGAGATTCGATGGTTTTAAAATTGAATTCAGGATGATTTAAACAAAAATATATTTATAGTGAGGTTTAGAAATAGATATTTGCATAGCTGCATTTTTCAACTAGAGTTTATTTATTTTAGGGGAATAGGAGAATCAACTAAACTTACATCAATTCTTTACTTAGAATTGATCCAGGCTCTTTGTTAATTCTTACTATGAGCTTTGTTATTGATAGAATGAAGCAGCCACAGATGCCAGCACCCTCTGATGTAGGTGAGCAGTCTGCCCTTATTCTGCTGCTATAGTCCAGTTTGTGATATGAAGAAGACAAGTAGAGGACAGGATAGAAGAACGATGCCAGTACACCTTTTGGTTTCAGGTGGAGATTGTGATGCCTGTGCTGGAACAGAATTCCCAACTGATATTCTTGTTTGATTCCTAGGTGGACACAGTTGGTGCTGAATTAGTAGATGAATCCACATTTGAGACTCAGTACTCACCTGATAATGACAGTGTCTATTCTACCCAAGCCTCTATTTTATCTCTTCATGGTAGCACTTGCAGTGATGGCTTGAACTATGGTTCCTCCCTTCCATCATCTCCTCCCAAGGTACTAAGGAAAAGCCATTTCATTAATGAGAAAACTGTGATTACCTTTCCAGAGGTCACTGTTGATGGGGACGTGTGGAGTAGCACATTAGAGACATTATGTTTCTCTAGTCATGGATTCAAGATCATATTAAACTGTAGTTTCATATAGCTAGTGTTAATTGGGTATCTTTCAACTACCAAGGTCTTTAATTCTTAAGTCTGTGAGACTTCGCAGTAGACAAAAGGGTTCAAAACTTTGATTAGGATTTTCATGTCAGAAAGAAGTGTCTGTTTTGGAAAAAATAATACAAAAATGACTTTCTTTTTAAATTATTTTAAAACTAGCTTTTATGGAAAAGTTGGATAGTAAAATATTTCTTACATCAGTTTAACATTTACTAGCTTTGTTAACCTAAATGCTATATTTTTATATAAAATGATGTCAAAGAACACATAAAAATCACAGTGAATGTAAAGTATGTGTATATTTACATACTCTGGTATGTAAATGAAGAGTTTAGTAACTATTTGACCATTTTTGCCATCTATAATTTAGAAGTAAATTATTGGCATTAAATGCTGCAATTCTCTTCATTTTATTGGTATATACTCTAAAATATTCAATAAGTATTATTTAAAAACTTGTCCAATCTTTGAGTGAAAAATGATGTGTTTCAATGTATTTTAATTTTGAATTCATGTTTACTAGTGAGATTCAATACGTTTGCACATATTGACCATTTGGTTTTCACTTTTTATCAATGTTCTCTTCAATTATTTTTAACATTTTTATATTGATTACATACATATTGTTGAATTTGTTTTTATTTTCTGGAAATTGATGCATTAAGCAATTTAATATGTATTTTTATGTATGTGTGTGTTGGAAATTTAGAAATGTGGAGGCATGATACTTTTTAAACTTCAGGAAAGAACTTATATTTGGAGAAAAAGAGGAGTGCGGAATTGTAGCTGTACCTATAGTATGTCATTTTAAGAAGAAAGAGTGAGTGAAGAACATAAGGAAAAATGCTTATATCTAGGTAGTCTAGGCAAAGAATTCATATATAGATGTATGTCATTTATTTTTCTGCTGGATATATACAATAAATATAAATTGGATTCAGTGGGCAGAAGTCACATTTATGACTTAGCTGGAAAGTATTATTTTCATAGGTCAAGTATAGTTTCCTCCTTTCCTGATTAACAAGTAATTTTTTTGAATAGAACATTTTCAAAGCATTTTCTTTTATATTCAAAGTGCACCTGTTATCCTTTCAAATGATGCTGGGCAATCTCCTTGAATTGGTTTGTAAAGTATAATCTTGAGTGGAGCAGCTGCTCCTCTCTTAGCACACCTGAGACTGACTGACTGGCTGCCTCCTGTCTGGAATGTGTTCATCCTTTACTGGCCTCAGGGCTAGAAGCCGAGTTCATCTCCTAGTGGAATCTCCTAATCCATAGAATAGCACACTTCTTGCCAGTGGGACAGATTGTATTGTTTAATTTAGTAATTGTTACTTAAAGGGATTCCACAATCTGCATACTGAGAAGCATATATTTTACAGGGCAAATGCTGGCTGTGTGCAGCAAAACATATTGGTTTACTGAAGTCTGTTTGCGTTTTTTTTTTTTTTCTTCCCTAAGCAGTTTATACTTTTATTGAAGCAAATTTTGGCAAGCTAGCCTAACAGGTGAAAAATTTAAACTATAAAACAACAGAGAAGACATTAGTTGAGGGTGTTCTAAAACATATTGTGAAACTCCTATGAGCTTTCTTTTTTGTTTTTGTTTTTGTTTTTAAGAAAGTAGGACTGTTCCTGTGTCATGGTAAATCTCTGAGACTGTTTTTTTTTTTCTCTCTCTCTTTCTATAGCTCTTTTAGTATTTTGATTTTTTACTAGAAAATTTTATGTAATTAAGAATTTATGGGGCTGGAGCCGTGGCTCTGAGGTTATGGCCCTAGCCTAGCATGTGCAAGGATGCAGGTTTGTATCCCAGCACCACATACACAATGAAATGTCTGAGCAAGAAAAGCCAAATGAAAAACTAAATAAAATTGATTCTCACTTTCTCTCTCTCTCATGTCCCTCTCTTTATTTAAAAAAAGAAAAAGAAAAGAAGAAGAAGAAGAAGAGGCTGGAGAGGTGGCTCACCAGTTATAACGCTTGCCCGGCATGTGCAAGTACTCTGGTTCAAACTCCAGCACCCACGTGCACAATTAAATGTCAGAGCAGCAAAAGCCATGTGAAAAACTCAATAAAAAATGATTCCTTCTGCCTCTCTCTCTCTCTCTCTCACTGTCCTTCACTCTTTAAAAAAAATTAAGAAAGAATTCATGTAGTATTTTTTTTCTGTTTCTTTGAACTAAATTTATTGTAATTGACAAAATGGTGATTTTTTTCATGCAATTTGGAATTAACTATTTTTCCTTAAAAGAAAGTGAGCTCACTTCAGGATATTTTAATTAATAAAATAAAATCATATAGTGATTAAAAAAAAAAGAGGCTGAACAGGGAAAGGAAAGTGGTACAGAAAGGAAGGAGTCCAGACCTCAATAGATCAAGGAAATTTGTTTAAAAAGTTGCAGGAACACACTTTCCAAGCAGAAAATGGTCATCTGGCTTTCGGATAGGTGGTCTTTTATGGACTAAATTGGGGGGGTGGTCACCGCAGGAATTTTCTGGTCAAGCTGTTTATTTTAGTAGAATGGGGATCATCTGATAAGGGCCTGAGACACTAGGTTCTGATGAGGGCTGAGTCTGTGAAATTTGAGTCTGTGACCTTCAGTGTAAAGAGCCTGTAAGCTTCAAAACAGTGAGCAGGAGGTTTGCTGCCTGACTGAATGGCCTTTGTCAGTCTTCCATATCCATCACTCCAGACTCTAAAGGGATAAAACGAGTTGGGCTGATGATATCAGATTTTTATCCAGCTAGTTGGTAAGCAAACATAAGAATTAAAATTCTACCTAGGAAGAAGATTCCCTGGTTATAATTGAAGCTGCTAGAGAGGTGATAGTAGGTAACTTGCTTGAGCTGCAGGCAGGCTCTTGTAGGGAAATTTCAACATGAGTATGGTCAGTGGTCACAGTGGACTTGGAGATATCCTAAACTGTGGTTGACACCTGAGGGAGGAGAGCTGAAAGGGGTATTAGAGGGATCCGAAATGGCATAAGAGGATACAGTAGTGTGGGGAGGTAAGATGGGGATTAAAACAAATGGAGGCCTTGAGTTTGGTTAGGATGTTCCTGCCAAGAAAAGAGTTGGTCACGTACATGTGAGTGGGGCCTTCCATTTAGGCAGCCAAAAATAAAAGAGCTTTAGCCTATGGTGGTGGGATCCCATTCTTCGAGGTCCCCATTTTCTATCTACCTTCAAATAGTCTATTTCCTGCCTCAATATCCCCTCTGAAGAGGCCCCTAGCTGCCTTTGGGGGAAAAGGGCGATGAGCATTCTGGCTTCTTCCATGCTGACAGTGGGGCGTTGGCTGTGGCAGTCAGGGAAACTCTCCAGAGGGTCTATCTGGGGGGCCTCAGTAGAAGTTGTGAGGCAGCTGCTTGGAGGGTTGCATTTTCATGACCACCTGGCACTTAATGGACTCTAGGCATCTCGTGTATCAGGGCAGTCCGGAGGTTCATGATGGTGGGTTGTCAGGTGACTGGACATGGTGTACTCATGGGAAGGATCATGCTAGAACAGTAAACAATGCAACAAAACATTATTTTCTGCAAGCAATTAATATAAAACAATTAGTGTTATTAGCCAGCCTTTGAAGACCATGAAGATAGTAACTTACTAGAGCTTAGGGTGTGGTCTTACATGTCATTTACTGGTGAGTGGAGGCCATTCATGGCTTTAGATATCTTAGAAGAATTGCTAGGAACACAGATAACTTTTATAATAATATAGGTGTCCCCTTGAGTTGGGAAATGCCATCCAATTTCTGTAAGGTAGCCTAAATATTAGAACTAAACAATCATACCAGTGAAACAGATTGTGTTTACCCACATATGAGTTTAGGGAAATTTGTGGATCTCATACTGACTTAGAACAAACTTGTAACTCTGGTAATGTCTTCTGTAACCCTTTCTTTATAATCTGTCAGTTTTATTTACATGTGGGAGAAATTACATGAGTGTACATTTTAAGTTATATTAAAAGAATCAGTGTCTTTCCTTCTAATTGCCCATGTATGGCTGTGCTTTGGATATAACTCTCCTGCCAGGTGTTTTAAGATCAAGTTGGTAAAAATTGAATATTTTGCCTATGTATTCCTAGGTCAGTTAAGATTCCTCATGAGGCCATTCTCGGGCCTCCGATAGTCTTCTACCAGTGGTACCATTTGCCAGGATGGGTTAGGGTCTGACCATATGTGTCTTCCTTCAGAAGCATTAGGGATATTTCCCTTTCCAATGACCATCCTCTTTGCAGACTGTGTGCCTGTTGGTGTAGAGAAATCCTATTGTCCCCTGAGTTTTGGCTGACCAAATAGGGCAAAGGCCAAAATATTGATTTTTTCCTTAATCTTTTTACTTCCTTAACTTTGGTATCCTGGCTTTGGTATAAAGTGTCCAGCAGGCCAGTTTCATCAGACTTTAAAATAGGAGTACTGGGACTTAATTTTAAGGTATACAGTTTTATAGTTATCCCTTTTGTTTAATTAGGATCAATAACAGTACTTGAAGTTAATATTATATCTTATCTGTCCTGTAGGTAATGGTGTGTCTTAACTCAGGTTTTTCTATTAGAAGTAGTACTTCTACAAAACACTAATAGACAATGGTTTTAAAGTTTTACAAGGAAAACACAATAAGGAATTAACAAGAGTAAACTTAATTTTACTTTGGAAGCATAAGGTAAGAGGCTGAGTCTTAGCTCAGGAGAGGTCTTGAGAAATATTAAGTGTTTTTTTTTTTTTTTTTTTTCCTGAAGCTGATCAAAGCCAATAGATATAATTCAGGCTTTCAAATGGCAGTGTGGCCCTCCTGTCAGATACGGTAAACTTTCATAAACTTTCATTTACACACAAACTTTTGAAATTTACCCTTTACAGTCCTTCTGCAACTGACTTAGACACTCTATACTTATTCATCCGGAAACATTTCTTTCATTCAAATTTCCATACCAAAATATATTTCCATACCTTTAACCTTTTATATCTCTTTCCTACTTGATGACCCTTTCTTAAATCTGCATTTTGACACTATCCTTATAACAACAATGTCTGCATTTTACTCAGGCTTTTGGGGATCCTGGGGGAATCCCTATAAATGTAACATAGACTGTGGCTGGGTGGGTTCTGTTTTGTAAATTTGAGGAATGAAATCCATGGACACAGGATCAGACAGAGCAAAGTAACAGGATTAGAGTAATAGAAAGGAAGCAGAACTCCCAAAGAGGGAGGGGTCCTAAGAATGGGATCCCCTGAAGGGTTTTTTATTGAAGAGAAGAATGTGAAAGTTGAGCAGTTTGGGCAGAGAGAAGATCTGGAGTGGAGTTTCTAGGCCTGTAGTGGAGGCCTGGACAGAACCTTGGACCATTTGCCAATGAGGTGGAGAGTTTTAAGATTTTTGAGAATTTGGGAGAAAGCCAGGAATCCAGATCCAGTAGAGGCACTCACCCAGTAGGCTATGGCCAGTGTTGGATGTGGTTCCAATGATATGAATGGTCCTCAATGAAGCTTCCAGAGCAGAGGGGCAGGGGGAACAGAAGGAGGGAGAGAAAGAGGCTGACATGGTGAAGGTCAAGGGAAGACCCAGAGAAGCCACCCTTGGTGCGCACCTTGAAACATAATCCTGGTTACAGACCATCTATGTTTTTCTTGTAGGAAGTTATTAAAATCTGTTAGTGTTTTTGGATCAAAGGTCCTGAATTCTGAATGCAGGCCATTGAGTAATGGAGAGTGTGACAGAGGTGACAGGAGAAAATGAAGTGTCATCTTTGCTCCTGGCCACCACTGGCAGCAGTACACTTGGAAGGAGTGGGCCACCCCAACTCCAATCCCAAGGTCAGGATCCCCAGGTCCCGCAGGAGTTTCTAGCGGGTACGAAACCTGGAGTCTTGTCTCTCTGGTGAGTTGATCAGGATAATCGGTGTTGCATGCTGGAATTAAATGGAGAATGGATCTGTGATCTGGAGGTCCCAGACAACAGCAAAAGTACAAACAAGAATGAGGTTTCCAGAGGACACCAATAAAAAGTGCTCAGAAAACTCTTGCTCCATTACAAAAATCTCACCCCTGGAGGGAGTTTATTTCAGGTTGGGTTCCAGCTGCCCTTTAGTTGTAGTGAACTTGAAGGGTGTTCTGAATCTCAAATTTTGTATGAAAGGAAGTAAAGACAGACAGATGAAGAATAAGGTAGAAGTAGTGGGGAAGAGAACAGGAGGGAGCGTAAGAGCCCCATTTTCCCATTCCCGGGTTTCGGCACCAACTGATAGGAAAAAAGAGACTGAAAAGGGAAGGGTAAGAGGACGCAGAAAGAAAGGAGTCCAGACCTCAACAGATAAAGGAGATTTATTAAAAATGTTGCAGGGACACACTTTCCAAGCGGAAAATGGTCATCTGGTCTTTTATGTACTGAATTGAGGAGGGGTCACCACAGGAAATTTCTGGTCAAGCTGTTTATTTTAATAGAATGGGGATCCTCAGATAAGGGCCTGAGAGACTAGGTTCCAATAAGGGTCAAGTCAGTGAACTTTGAGTCTGTGACCTTCAGTGTAAAGAACCTGTAAACTTCAAAACAGTGAGCAGGGGGTTTGCTGCCTGGCTGAATGGCCTTTGTCAATCTTCCATAACCATCATATAGTGCATGTGATTGTTTATATATGGTTATATACTGTAAATAACCAGAGTATGTGAGGATATTTATGAAAAACAAATATACCTCCATACTGATTTGAAAGAAGAATGAAGTAAGCTGGCTTGTTGGTGCACGGTTGTAAACCCAGCAGTTTATGAGGCTAAGGCAGGACCATCCCAAGTTTAAAGCTAGCCTCAGCAGTTTAGTAAGGCCTTTAGCAATTTAGCAAGAGATATCTTGTTTCACAATAAAAATAAAAGAGGTTTAGGGATGTGACCCAGTGGCTAAGTGCCCGAGGGTTCAATTCTTAATACCAAAATAAATAAATTAAGGATAGAGTGTGGGGATCTTAGTCATTCCTCCTATTTTTTTTTTTACTGTGATAATTATGTAGCAATCTTGTGTAATCCTTAAATGGAGATTAGATATAAATACATACATTTTATCTGTCTCCTCTTATCAAGGAGAGCCCTTTTGACCTTGTTCAGGTATGCTACCAGAAGTAGAAAGAGCTGACCACCAGAGATTGGACTCACCCTGGAGGGAAACCTTGCCATTCTGAGCAGTTGAGGACTATGCAGCAGCTAAAGCCCCAGAGTGCTACAGCCATAACTTGGTTTTCCTCTTTGCAAAAACATCCCATTAGGGGCCCATTATGCTTTTCTTTTTCTTCTTTTGAAAGAAAGTTTTTGTTTGATTTGGTTAATTATCATGTAAGGATTTAAATATATCCACTTCATTGCATTCAGATTCATTAGAGGCACCTGATTGAAATGTGCATTTTCAAGGCAACATGGTTGAAGCCAGTGTTTTTTCCTTTTGCATTATTATAGGTTTTAGTTTTTTTATTAGTCTTTTATTTCCTTTATCTTGTTACCTCAAAAGACATGACAAAATGTAAACAATTGTTTTCCAAACTGAAATGTTGATATACTTGGGCTGGAGCAGTGGTTCAGTGATTACTGCCCTTGCCTGGCATGTGTGAGGATGCTGGTTTGAACCCCAGCACCCTGTACACAATGAAGTATCAGAGCAAGGAAAGCCACACGAAAAACTAAACAAAATTGATTCTCTCTCTCTTAAAAATTTTTTTTGCATAAACTTGTGTAAAAGCTCCACAAGGTTTCTGAGTAGATGCTTTCTTTAATTTTTTTCCTGTTTTGCCTTGAAAATACAGCCAACAAATTTAATAGCTACATATTGAATCTTTGTATGTACTCCTTGTCATACCCCAACCTCATCCTTTTATTCTCTCACCAGAGACAAAATTGTTACTGATATGGTACAAGTCCTTCGTTCATGCTGGTTCCACTAGGAAGTCCTGTTGATTCTAGTGCTTGGTTGAATTTGGTGTTTGTCAAGATGGAAATCTTTATTTGAACCTCACACAACAAACACATAATGGATCCCTATATACATATACATACATACATATATATATATATATATATACATATATGTATATATATATATGTGAATTATTTGTGTTACTATTACTACAGATCTCCACTTAGTGTTATTCGTGTTAAAAATTATTGCCAAACATGGAATGGCATCAGCCTTGGCTTGCTCAGTCATTATGCATTTGTTCTTGACTACTTGATAATTATTCCTTCCTAATTGTAAGACCATATTTAATGAATAAAAAAATAAAAAAATTATTGTCTTCACATCCATGGTTAGAATGTTGATTCCATTTCTTCTTCTTTTGAAAAGAGGCTTGGTTAAAAATAATTAAATCATTCTAATCAAAATGGTGAGAGTAACTGTAAAAGAGTGACAAAATTTCAGACTCTCAAAAATATAAAAGATGTTGCCTTTTCCTATTACAGGAAAACAGGAAGAATATATCAAGTAGAGGTACATATTGATACAGATTTTTGGAAGACTACAGTTTAGATATATGAAGTTGCATTGTAAAATCATGGAGTTATTTTTAGACATTTTATGGGGGAAGAGCCGTTTTTCTTTTAGATCCATAAGACTTTTAAAAATAAAACTCGGTTGGTTGTTCAGCAACCAGAAATGTTTCTGAAGTGGGCGTATGTTGTCTACTGTGTTGATTAGCTATTTCTTTTCTGTGTATCTATGTTAACTCCTTCATGAATAATGCATGGAAATTGCTGCTACACAAGTTTCAGTAAACCCCAGCTCACAAAGGGGGCTTGACCTCTTTTCCTGATGAAAAGAAGTTTTGATTGTTATCATTGTTTGAGGCGTGGGTGAGATGATTTACTGCTAATTATTATAATTAATTTAGTAATACTGAAGCCAACCACTCCTTTAGTATAAGCACATGATTACTTTCACAGAAATAATCAAAGTTGTATGAATGAGTGGCATTTTTAACTTGTTTTTTTGTTTTTTCCCAGTATCTTCATGTCTCAATGTAAGAAATTTCAGTGTCACTTAAAACAAAACAAAAAATAATAATAAAAATTACAGATAAAAATGAAAATAAAGTGGGGTGAATAAGCCAACCTGTATTGTTTAGATTCTGAGAGTGGAGTATGCTGCCTCATCATGCTGTTTGTTTTGATTCTAAAGATACCAGTTGCTTGTATGATAGAATTACCAAGTTGATTCTTTGTGCCTAGAATATTTGATAATTTCATTGAACTGATAATTTGCATTGAAGAAAAGTATAATTTATGTTGGAGCTTAAGTCAATAAGAAAAAATAAAAGAGGTACATCTCATACTACATCTGAAATAAGTTCTAGATGACTAAAATCTAAAAACAAATCATTTATAAAATAGAAAAAAAAACACCAGAAAACATTTCACTTATTTTGTGTCAAGGGAGTATTTATGAAGCTATCTGTAAAACTCAGAAACACAAAAATATTGACAGATTTGATTACATGAGAATTTAACTTTGTATGACAAAAATATTATCTACACAAACTTAGGAGACAAGTGACAGACTGGGAAAATATTTGCAGTATGTATCACAAAGACATTGTATTCAGAAAAGGTCAATGATAAGGACAAGTGAATGTCTCTTGATAAAAAACTGGAGGAAGTATATTAAGAGACTGTTCACAGAAGATGTATAAATGTCATGTCCTTGCTAATAGTCAGGAGCATGCATTGTGGAACAGTGCTGTATATATATATCTATCAGATCAGATTATCAAACTGATCTAGGGTTGGTAAGATTAGTCATTCGGTATTCTATATTCTCTCTGTAGAAGAAAATTAGAAAACAGTTTGGCAACATGGAGCAACATTTGAAATGTGCATATCATTTGACCCACCACTCCAGTTCTATAATTACAGCAAACACATTTTCACACATGTGCACAGTTACATGATATAAACAACTGCAATAAATAACAGTTATTGGGTAATTTCTGTTGGGCCTATTTTTAGTACTTTGTGATTATTAACTGTCTGTTCTCCCAAAAGAATATAATATTAGGTTCTATTATTTTTCCTTATAACTAGGATGGGGAACCAGGGCACAAAGCATTTAACTTGCCAAAACTCAGTGAACAAGCTGTGGAGCTAGGATTTGAATTCAGGCATTCTGGTTCCAGAGTGTGCACTCTACTGCCTTTCATATTTAGGAATAATTTATTGACAAAAGAAGGTTGGATTTGACTTGTTTTTTCAAAGGGACGTGAAAATTTCTCACATTGAGATATGAAGATACTGGGAAAAAATAAATGAACAAGTTAAAAATGGCACTAAATATATGGTTCTGTGTTTGTATTTTTTAAGTGGGGGGATAGAGAATAGAGAGAGAGGAAAGAAAGAACTTTATTTTTTTTCATCTGGCCTTCGTTTCCCTGACACTTTGTTGTGTATGTGGTGCTGGGGTTGGGGTTCCAACCCGGGTCCTCACCCATGCCAGGGAAGTGCTCCAACCACTGATCTACCACTCCAGCCTCTGTATGGCTCTGTTTAAGTTTTAAAAATGTATGTATGTCTCAGCTTGTATTTGTGTGCATATGTATACTTGTGTGTATATAATGGAGATGCATAAAAATATGATGGTCAAACACCTAACTGATGCCAGCCATTTTTAATGGGGAAGGGGATGGAGGAAGCGGGTACGAGGAAAGACTTTCATATGCATGTACAGTGAACATCTATAAGGCTTGAATCTTAAATGGCAATGTGTTCATCTGCTATTGTACTTTAAAAACATCTAAAAAAGAATTGAAGGGAAAAATGATATGTTTATTCAACGTTAATTCAGGAAGTAAGTACTTGCCCAAAGCATTTAAGTGAAATAGCAGATCTGCTATACATATATATATATATATATATATATATATATTTATATAGAACTCTGGAATCTTAGAGTTCAGGGAACTGTAGAAATTGGTTAATGTATGGCCAAGAGAGGTTTTGTGATATATGGATTGCTAATAACAGAGCCTGGAATAAAACCTATATTTTATGGCAACCCAGATTAATGTTCCTCCTATTAAATTTTGCAGAATATGCAAATTTTCCCTATGATAATCTGAATTGCAAGACTTTCTTTTCTTCTCCATAAATATCTATAAATGTCAGTCAAAATAAATTTCTCTTGGAGGTTCATGAATCTGTATCAATTAATGTCATACTTTGTGTGCTTTCACTTCAATAAGTAGTTCTTCTTGGGCTGGAGCTGTGGCTCAGCAGTTTCGGCGCTTGCCTGGCAAGCACGAGGACCCGGGTTCAAACCCCAGCACCACGTACACAACTGAGTGTTGGAGCAACTGAGGCCATGTGAAAAACTCAATAAAGTTGTTCCTCTCTGTCTCTCTCACTGTCCCTCTCTCTTAAAAAAAAAAAAGTAGTTCTTCTTTAGAAATGAATTACACTTTAAGTGAAATTTAAAAATCTAAGTTATTTGCTTGTTTATGCAGTTTAAATTCACAATAATATTATTTGTAGATAGAATATAGCATATCTGAATGATCTTGTATGTGGTATATTGTACAATTGTTACTCAAAATAGGAGATATGTAATTTGTAGTAAATATATTCAAAAGCATTTATGCAAATAAGGATAGGCAGAAAATCTACAAATCTAAGTGAAGAATTTGTTAATGTCTGCAATTTTTTTTTTTTTTTTTTTTGGTGATACTGGGGATTGAACCCAGTGGTGCTCTCCAACTGAGCTACATCCTCATTTATTTGGAATCAGGGTCTTACTAAATTGCCCAGTCTGGCCTGGAATGTGTCATCTTCCTCCCTCAGCTCCTTAGCCTCATGATAGGTGGGAGACACCTGTATTGTTTACACTTTTGAAGTAAAATATACTTGTGATTTATTTTTTGCTAAATGGTTGTTTATTGAGAAGTGGTCTTATAAAATAAATTGATGTAATTTTGATCACAGTGTTTTTTCTTCTTTAATTTTCAGGATGTTACTGAAAATTCTTCTGATCCAATACTTGAGCTGCATATGTCCTTGGAAGAACTATATGCACAAAATCTCCTGCAAAGACAGGATGAGAATTCATCTTCAGTAGACTTGAGCCTGGGATCTGCTTCTGGCTTTACCATAAATGATTATACACCTGCAAATGCTATTGAACAACCATATGAATGTGAAAACACATTAGCTTGGACTGACTCTAAATTACCAAATGAAGTTGTATCAAGAGCAGAACTTACCTCTCCAGTGCTATCTGATTCAGCTGGAAAGGTAATATTTTAAAGGTCTGGTAAGTGTGTGATGAGGAGGTGGCAAACAGTGGAAAGTGAGAATCCTGGCTAATCTCTTCATTTGGAATGAGCGCTTATCTGACACAGATGCACTGAGGCAACCTCTGAACTTGTTTTGATTATAGGTTCTTGCTGAATAATGCACAACTAGAGACATGTGTAGTGTTGAAATCATGCTCCAAAGTCTAGTTTTCCTTTCCATGTGATGTGTTTTTCTTTTTTTCAGGGCTCTGAATACTTAATTGAACAGAGCTCCCTGACCTCTAATGCGGAATGTGCCATGCTACGAAATTCATCTAAAGAATTGTTTGAAAGGACTATTACTATAGCAAAAGGCAATTCTAGTCTAGGTAAGTTCTTCATTTACCATATATCCCTACTCTTCCAACCCCTTTGACAAAGGGAAATATTGATCATGGTAGGTTTTGACATTTTCCTTTTGCTTTAAATAAGAAAATATGTGTTAGAAAATTTCTTATAATTTTTATGGGTTTTCTTTCTATATGCTCATTATTTTTCCTGAAATGGTTAACAGGTTTGTTTACTTTATACTGGCTTAAATCTCTCATTCACTTAACTGTTTCAAAGTGTTCAAAAACCTCATTTGCATCCCAGTAAAAGATACACGAATTGTTTGTATATGAATTAGCAAATCAGAAAAATCTTAGAAAATGAAAAGTCAGCATTTTGGAATTTGAAATTCTTTGGAAAAGTAAATTATTACATTCTTTGAATGTTATCAGTTATGCATAAGTTGTCTGTATTTAATTTCTTTCATTCACTGAAATAAAGACAAAGACAGCCAGGTGTACCACTACCAACATATAAATATGTTAGTTATTCAATAGTTCCTTCCAGGTGGCAGGATTCTTTAAGTGCTCTGCTACCCATAAAGTGTTTTGGCTAGTTAATGATCACAAAAAACTCTGAATTAGGCCAAGAAGACTTCTTGTGGAAATAAAATCCAAATTATACTAGTTAAAATGGTGTCTGGACAGAGCACATTTGTTCTCTTATTGAATGAAGCAGTCATGTGACTTCATCCTGTTCATGCTGCTTCATGTTGATAAACAGGATGATTGATCAGTTGTCCTATATGCCCAAATGCAGCCTAAAACTGAGACCTGGTTCCTTCTATGAAGTAACCAGCCAACACCCGTTGATATTTTATGGCAGGGACTTGTTTCCTTAGTAAATTTGAGAATTGGCAAAAGAATCTGTAAGTACTTACTTGGAAAGTGAAACTTGTCTCTCTTTTCTTGATTTTGTTTTGTGTGCTCATTACCCACAGCAAGTAAATAGAGAATTGTAGCAAAGGAAAATTCTGCTTTGTTGTTGTTGTGGTGTGTGTGTGTGTGTGTTAGTCAGCTTTTTCAGTACTATGACTAAAAGAGGAAAAGTTTATTTGGGGGCTCACAGTTTCAGATGTCTTAGTACATAGACAGCAGACTATTCTTTGGGGCCTGAGGTAAGGCAGAACATCATGGTGGAAGGGTGTGGCAGAGGAAAGCTGCTTAGAGCATAGCATTGGGAAGCAGAGAGAGACAGAGCTCTAGCTCTCCTCAACAGGTACAAAATGTATTCGCCAAGGGTGTGCTCCCAGTGACCTACCTCCTCCAGTCACATTCTACCTGCCTGCATTTACCATCCAATTAAGCCTCCTTAGTATATTTTAATACACTAATTAGGTTAAAGTTGTCATAACTCAATCATTTCATCTATATACTGTCTTTCACTGTCTTATACATGAATTTTTTGGGGGCACCTCACATTCAAGCCATAGTAATGTATGTGTGTTTGTATATGTATGTGTGTGTATGTATACATGTTTGTACGTATGATAGTATATATATACACATATGCATACATATATGTGAGGCATAGAAATGTGAAACTTCACTGAAACATGTTTGGTGTAGGTTGTGTGTGTGAAATGATGTACGTAAGCGGAAGCTGACGTAATGATTGGTGGAGACAACTACTAGACACGAGTACACTCAGGACATATAGAAACACACATACATATGTATTATTATATCACAGAATAATATAAAACTTAGGCTCCAGACATTTATACAATTCATTAATTGTGGCACAAATAGTTTAGATATCTGAATCATAACAGATATGTTCATTTGCTCATGTAGTATTTCTGAAACCATGTTACTCAGAATAGTAGTTCTGAAGGATATTAATAGGAGTTATAAATATTTTCAAGTCTAATAGTTTGGGATATGGCAAATTTAAGAAGACAGATTTCTGTTGATTTTGCTTCTCAGTATCTTTGGTAATGATATTGAATATTGTGCTTCTCTGAAAAGAGATTGTGATTTTCACATTTCTCACATTTACGTGGTCTATTGTATTTTTGAGTGACTTATATGAGAGGGAAAATTCCTATTTGAGAAACACTATTCTAGTGTTTATAATCAATTACTAAACATTTACTGTTTTTTTTTTTAATTTCTTGGCCACTTTACGTGGACTCCACAATACAGCCCCTTCTCTCAAGAGAGTAAGTTTATTGACATGTGAAATCCTAAAGTCATTAAAATATTATGCATGCTATGATAAACATTCATATAAAGGACACTGAAGGCTTAAAAGAGGTAATAGTTAGTCCCTACTCTCTAAGTGTAGAGGAGTTTAGAAAGTTTTCAGAGAGGGTAAATTGTTTTAGATCTTGAAGATGATTAGATTTTTATGATAGAATTGAGGAACTGGACAGAGTTGGAAGCTACGAGAACTAAAATAGAGAGAAGTGAAATATATTGAAACCTGTTTGGTATGGGTTAAGTGTGTGAGATGTTTGGTAAAGAGGAAGCTGAAGGAATGAGAGTTGGAGTTGGACAGTTTATGTTCAGGGCATAGGACTTCTCTTGTAACCTTCTACTGCAGTGGAAGAACATGACAGAAGTGTGAAATGATTGATTTGAGTTTTAAGATAATTCTAGCATAGTTGGTGAATAAGATTAGAAGCATAAAGAGGCCCTTGTAAGGAATCAGAGTTTGAGTACATATGATTTTACAGTAGATTATTTGGATTTGCTAACCTACTTTTTAGTTTACTGAACGGTGAATTTTGTCAAAATTTTTTCTTCCTCTATTGAGATGATATACTAATTTTCTTTTTTATTTTGTTAATGCCATGAGGCAAGTTGTTTTTTTATTGTGGTAAAGTATACATAACATAAAATCAATCATTTTAACCATTTTCATATACACTATGGGCATTCAGTACATTCACATTGTTTTGTAATTATCACTAGCTATATTGAGACTTTTTCATCTTCCTCGAGTGGAATACTGTTTAGTTAAACAATAACTCCACTTTTCTCTCTCTATCAAGTCCCTGACAATTACTGTTCTACTTTATTTCTGTATGTATTTGTCTACCTTAGGTACTTCATGTAAAGGGAAGTTCTGTTTTGGTGACTAGCTTAATTTATTTACCATCATATCTTCAAGGTTCAGATTCATGTAGCATGTGTTAGAAGGTTCTTCTTTTTTTAGGCTGAATAATATTCTGTTGTAGGTATACACTGCATTTTATCTATCCATTCAACTGTTGAGCACTTGGATTGTTGCCAACTTGCTTTTTAAGTTTCAATATAAAGATATACTAGGTTAATTAAGCTCTATGAAAAATAGTGAAAGGATCATTTTTTTCATATGTACATATCCATTTAAACCTCTACAGCTTAACTTTAACATTAAAGTATAAAAGAACCCCCCCATTATTTGTCCTATGAGAGTAAAACACTTGTTCATATGTAAAATGAGAGCACCATTAGTTTACCACTCAAATTGACTATCAAAGCAAAAGTAACTTTTAGTTGTACTTTTGGCTTCATTTCCATTATTTGATTGAATTTACATACTCAAAGTGTTTTTAGAGCTTTGGCTTTGGCTAATTAACTTCCCGATACACCTCTATGTTTATCTCTGGTGTTTTGAAGTTCAAATTAATATCATGCTAGGTTGACAACATTTCTCTGTTATATCCAGCAACCAGAAATATTTAATGTTAGATTTCTACATCACTTAGAAATAACTGGATGTAAGAGAATCATGAAAGGGCCTGTTTTAAATATCTGTGTAATATAGTGATATAATACAATTAAAACATTCAATTATAAGCTTTAAAGTGGGAAAGGGTTGCCTTATATGCAGAGAAACAAAAAGTGTGATAAATAATCTTTTAGGAAATCTGAACTTTCTTTAATTTTCTAAATACATAAAAATGTAAAAAGGATTTTAGGTTTCTTTTTGTCAAATATAGTTCTCATAAATACCTTGATAGCTTTATATCTGCTTATCTTATTTAATTACATAATGTTTTTTGGGAAGAAAATTTTAGCACTTCATTTTAAGTAAACTTACATTATTTTTTGTAAAGTTTTAAATGTATTTTCAAAGGTTTGATATCTTGAAGGAAGAGGGTGAGGGTAGGATGTGTATGCAACATTATTCCACCAGTGTATTGAATAGGCCTTTTTGAGGTAGTGACATTGAAGAATGAACGAGATTTAGTTGTACGAGAGTGGCAGAAAGAAAGTGTGAGGCAGACTCTAAAATGAGGAAAAGCTAGATGTCTTTCTGAAAGAAGACTATTGTTGCTAGAACTCAGGAAGCCAAGGACTATTTAACACAAAGGAAAAGTGTGTATTGGGAAGGCCAGATGACTAGGGTTCTATAGACTGTGCCAAACTAATGCGTTGTGTATTAGCATAACAGGAAACCTCAACGTATTAATGGGATGAGATTTGCCTGCTTTTAATGGTCTTACTAGGAAAGGAGTGCACTGGAGGGAACAATATCAGAAACTAGATGACCAACTGGGAGTTCATGCAAAAAGTTATGCAAGAGAAAGTGCTGGCTTGATTAGGGTTAGTATGAGAATAAGGAATGGTAAATGGTTTCAAGATAAATTTTGAGGCTGGAAATGAGAGGTTTGAGTGATGTGTTAAATATAGGGATGAAAGAGGTAGGAGTCAAGAATAAATTCATTATTCTGTTCTAAATAATGTAGAGTAGTGTGGTAGTGCAGTTTATCAAAAAAGGGGAAACATGGAAAAATAAGGCGAAAGGCATAAGAAATAAGAAATAAATATTAGGTTTTCAACTTCATACTAACTAAGGTTGCATCCTATGAGACATAAAAGGGACATGTCAAGAAGACAACTGAATATCCACATTGGGAACTCAATGGAATTCAGAGATGAAATAGGACTAGATTAGAATTAAGTTCATATAAGTTTAGAGTCAACATAACATTATGTATGCAGGCACTGATTGGCACTTGGTGTTAAGTTTAGAATATAAGCTTTATGGTCTTAGGAATTCTGTGCTGTGCTTTTTTTTTTCTTTTTTCTTTTTGTCATAAGCAATCAGGATAGTACTTGGCAAATAGCAACCTTATGGTATATAGATTGCAAATGAACATATAAACTAAAAATAAGGTAGTAGCAGATCATTTCCTAATTTATAAAACTTATTTTTGATTTGAAGTCCTGTTTTTGTTCTCTTATATGTATAAGAAAGGAACTGCTATTATAAAATTGATTTGATACTGTTAAGGTATTCTGCTTGAAAAAAACCTTCCATTTAAGAGGGCAGGATAGAAGATGGTAACCTTAAACTCATTCATCCCCTGCATTCATTCCACAGTGTAAAATTATTGCATCTCTAATGTATTAAACATAGAGTATTTTTATCTGTATATTATTTCGTAAACATTTTAAAGTCTACTTAAAAATTTTGGGTTAGAAAAACTTTTCTTTCCCTTTCTTATCTTTTTATTGACTACAAATGTTACTATTTTCATCCAATAATCCATAGTGATTACTATATTAAAATTAAAACACATTTGAAAATTGGGTATCTAAATCCATTATCTGCAACTCCTTGTTTCCCATAGGGATGACAGTAAGTGCTAATAAAGATGGCTTAGGGATGATTGTTCGAAGCATTATTCATGGAGGTGCCATTAGCAGAGATGGCCGGATTGCTGTTGGGGACTGCATTTTGTCAATTAATGAAGAATCTACCATAAGTTTAACCAACGCCCAGGCACGAGCCATGTTGAGAAGACATTCTCTCATTGGGCCTGACATAAAGTAAGTATCATTTGGACAATAGTTTGGCTGGGGAAATTTCAGTTAATTAGTCAGAACATGTTTTTAGTATTTATTTCTGTATATATACAAAAGTTATCACATATTTTTTTAACATAATTCACTTCAGAATTTGATTATATCTGAATAGCTTTCATTT
The DNA here is from genome assembly GCA_004027875.1 of Aplodontia rufa. Taxonomy (NCBI): domain Eukaryota; kingdom Metazoa; phylum Chordata; class Mammalia; order Rodentia; family Aplodontiidae; genus Aplodontia; species Aplodontia rufa. The sequence continues at coordinate 443 of PVKS010008994.1, read as the reverse complement.
ATACAGATAGTCTCTGTAAGACCATAACTGTTGAAATTTAGAAAACAACATTTATATGTGTTTTTAATTTTACTTTTTTTTTTAATGGTAAGTCTCTTCAGATTTTATTTATTTTTTTTTCCACATTTATTAGAAGTATATTGCGATACAGGATACAGGTGAGGGGGAAACATTGTCAAAACTGTAGCAATCAATGTGTATAAACTTTGATAACCAAGGGTAATGCTAACACATAGATAAGCTTCTATGGGTTTCATCTAATGCAGTTTCCCCCAGAAGAACTCATGTGTTAAATGGGTATCTAGTGTAGGAATAACATCGGCTTCTGGAATGGTTCCCCCATCTTCCCCATCACCAGACTCCTATGAGTTCTTCGTATACCCTCCCCCCTCCCCATCCCCTTCCCTACACCTCCAAGTTACCTAGGGAGCTTTCGCCCCTGT
>PVKS010008993.1:0-65887 GCA_004027875.1 Aplodontia rufa | reverse complement strand
CAGAGCAGCCGGGCGGGAAAGTGTAGAGCCCAGGCCAGGGCACCAGTGTGTGGCCAACGCAGGTAACTGCCCAGCCCAGGGCGCTGCCTGGAGGGACTGGCAGCAACTGGACAGAGCTGTACTACAGTGGAGGGACACCCGGGCAGCAGGAGAAACAGCCCACACCACCTTTGTGGCTGAGGTTCTGCAAAGAACAAGTGGGTGCACGAGCTGGGGCACTCGAGCGTGGCTGTGAATGTGGGTCATTGACACAGGCTGGCTGGGTAACAGCTATTCATTTTAATAAGTGTTCTGAGGATGAAATGAGGTCATGCATGTGCACTAACCATGTCACGTGGCCTACTGAGCCTGGGCCCCCAACTGCCCAAACCATAGTCTCAGAACAAGAGCAAGATTTTGCAAGGGCCTGGAGCTCCAGGTGCCTCCCACTCTCCTGTTCCCAGGCTGAGCAGATTGGTCACCAAAGGCTATCTGTCATTTTATCATTTTATAGGCTGTCAAGAGACCACTGCGTGGTGAATCATACCAGTAGGATGGCCAAGAAAATACCAGCTGGGGAGGAGGTGGGGGAGCGGGAACATTCACCCTTGCGATGGGAATGCCAATGATACAGCTGTTGTGGAAAACAGTCTAGCAGCTCTTGAGTAAGTGGAACAGAATCCCCATAGGACCCAGCAGCTACAGACCTCAAAGAACGAAAGTTGGATATTCAAACCAAAATTCGTACATGAATGTTTATAGCAGCATTATCCACAGTAGCCCAAAGAGGGAACCAACCCACATGGCCATCAGCTGATGAATGGAGAAGCCAGGTGTCAAATGCACACAGGGAGTATTATTCAGCTATGAAAAAGAGATGAAGTGCTGACACATGCCACAGCGTGGCTAAGCCTTGAATGTACTGTGCTAAGTTAAAAAGCCAGCTGTAGCAGGCCTGTGACGTCTGACTCCATTTAGGTGAAATAGCTAAAGAGGCAAGTCGACAAGAAAGGCAGATGTGTTGCTGTCAGGAATGGAAAGAACTGTTCAATGGTATAGGGCTTCTGTTTAGGGTGATGGAGAAGTTCTGGAAGTAGACAGTGTGATGGTTGAGTGATGTGGTATAGTAGTTAATGCCACTGAACTGTGCATTTTAAAATACAGATGCACCTTGATTTACGGTGGGGTTGCACGCTCATAGACCCACCAGAAGTTGGGAATATCCTAAGCTGCAAATGCATTTCACACTCAACCGACCAAGCTTCCGACTTCCCTTAGCCCACAGCTTGGCCAATCATCTACTATGAAGCCTATTTGATAGGAAGACGCGGAGAGCCTCATGCAGTCGATTGAACGCAGTACTGAAAGTGAGCAATGGAATTGTCGCGTGGGGTGCTTTCACACCATCGTGAAGTTGAACAATCCTAAGTCAGAACATTATAAATCAGGGACCGTCTGTGGTCATGCCTATTTCACCACAATAAAAAAAAAAAAAGTGGAAATGGCTGGGTGTGTCCAGGTTTCTCCTTGTCCTTCCTAGAGATTGCCATCAGGAAATACTGAGACAAAGGGGCAGTGGGAGCAGGGGCTGAAATATCTTGGGGAAGAGTAGGGCCAGAAGGGCTCCTGGACCAGATGTGGAGAAGCAGAACCCAGAGGTCGGGGAGAGACAAGAGGAGGGGGTGGGCTGGTGGCTGGGGTGTGGCAGAGGTGGGTACTGGGCCACCCAAAGATGCCACTGACACAGACCCCACCAGTCCCAGCTCTCCACCCACTAACGGTGGATGCTGCCCCCCAGGTGGGGTGGACACCTGCCCCCGTGGTTTCCAGAGCTGCAGGAGGGAGAGAGGGAGACAGGTGGCTCAGGGGAGATTGGGAAACAGGCATCTGGGAGGGCAGGTAGATGGTTTCCTGTGGAGAGTGGCTTGTTGGGGACTTCCTTGGTTGTGTGGTGTGGTGGGTGCACATGTCAGGTGACCCTGCAGGCTGAAGCTGTTCTGGCCGGCCGGGCTGCTGAGTTGATTCTGGGGAACCGACTGGGCAGATCTGGGGGATGGCTGAGCACCTCTGCCCGGATGTCCCCGGGGTCAGCTCCAGTGCAGGGATCTGCAGCCTCCATGATGTAGCAGGAGTGGGCCGGGAAGGGAACTGATTTTTCTGTTGCTTCCTTTCCTTCATCACCTCAGTCTGGTTGACCCCTCACCCTTGGGCTTCATGGGGACAAGTGACCCACATTTGTGCAAAGCCTCACTGTTGCCAGCTGTCCTTTGTCTGGCCACGGTGAAGGTCACCAGGGGCCCTGGGACAAGGATCTTGAGGGTTCAGCTCAGCGTCTTTCCAGCTTTATGGCTTCCTTTGTGCTATTGCTCCAAATCCTACCATGGCCCATGTGAGCTGCGGCCAGGGGCTTGGGTGTGAGATTAGGCCATGCCATGTGCCCTGACCTCAGCTTCCGTAAATGCCACGAACCCAGTAACTCCCCAAGCGAGTCCCAGCTGAGCTTCTGTGACTGGCAACGGAATGAAGCTGACCGCTAGACCTGAGCAACGCTCCCTAGGACTGCACGCACCTCTGGCCTCCCCCATTTCCCTAGATGGCTCCACTTGGTGCCCAGGTCAGACGCCCCGCGGCCCCTGCTCTCCTCTTCCCCACAGCCAGTGCCACCACGTCCAGCCGAACTTGTACCCACCTCTGTCGCACTTGAGTCTTGGCATCTCTTGCTTTTAGTTTCTTTAGCAGTTTCCCAATTGACTTCGGTGCCCCCAACCTCCTCCCGGCTGGTTCCTTGTTATGTTTTAGAGGTGAACTGTCCCCCAGAACAGTGCAAGAAAGTTTAGAGGTGAGATGACCAGGTCACGAGAGCCTGAACCTAAGGGTGCTGGGTGGTGGCTCTGGGAGGTGGGTGGTTGGGGACGTGTCTTTGGGGTTTCTATTTTGAGATCTGAGCTGACTCTCTCTGCTTCCTGGTGTCATGTCCCCCTGGCACTTTCCTCCACCACACACTCGGCCGTGACATTTGCCTCATCCCAGGTGGAGGTGGCCATCTGTGGACTGAGACCTATGAATTGTGCTTGTCAGGACTTATTGGTCCCAAGGTAAAATAGCCGACTCCCCTCTGATGGTGAGGCCAGAGAGGCGTCCTACACAGGTCCCACCCAGCCCCCGGGTCAATGGCACACACTGTCCATATAGGAGCATCCAGCTGTTTTCTTGCTCAGCAGCCAAGGCTAGGACAAGAGCAGTTGGCCTAAGGTCCACTCCTCCTGCAGCCCCAGCAGGACCTGTGACCTGGGGCAGAGCCATGGGGCCACACGCTTTGGAATAGACAGGTCTAGAACTTGCATCCCAGAGCTCTCACTTAGCACTGCGCCCCTGGAGAGCCTTTCTTCTCTGCTCAGTAGAAACACTGGGACCCATTCGCCAGGGGGTGGAGCCCTTCCCTGATCACACATAATTTGAGAGTATGCCCGGCTGGCCCCTTCCTGGGACACCCCTAGACTCCTCCTCCTGGCTAGCTGGTCGCCTGCTTGGCCCCAGCCCTCACGTGTCCGCTGGGTCCATCCCTGCCCTCCTCTGGGGTCTTGCTCAGCCCCCTGTGCAATCTGATCCTGTTGAAGGTCTGTGACCGTGGGTTCTGTGGATCCAGGGTCAATGTCTGTCTCATCCATCAGCAAGTCCCTGGCTACCAGTGCAGGGCCTGCCCCACCATAGGGGCCCAATATGGAACCAAGAAATGAATGAAGGGTAAGCGGTCCCTGAGCCCCAACTGACACTCTTCCTTTGCCCTCCCACACCCTCCAAAGTGTGACCTGGCCCAGTGCAGCTGCTCTTCACACCAGTTCTGCTCAGCAGAGCTCCAGCGACACTTTGGATTCCTGTAAATTACTTCCCTGCTACGGCTTGTGAGCCAGGTTGCCAAGCAACGGGAGGGGATTCGGTCTGGAGCAAGCTGGGTGAGGGCAGAACCCTACTCCACTCAGCCCCCCGCTTTGCTGGGCGTCCCAGCCTCGTGGAACAGAGGACCCCACGTACTCCTTGCTGAGAAGCCATCTGGCTGGCTCACCCCGGGCCCAGGAGGAGTGAGCTCACGGACCCTGTGACCTGGCGTAGAATGTTGGGGCCACACGCTTTGGAACTAAAAGGTCTAGAACTTGCCTCACAGAACTATCACTTAGCACCATGGCCCTGGAGAGCCATTTTTCTCCTCTGGTCGGTGTAAACACCTGGACCCATTCGCCAGGGTATGGGGGATGAAACGAGATGATCCCATAAGGAAGCTGCTGAGATGCCTGTCACCTGGTTGCAGAGCTAGCAAGGTGCTCTTTGTCCCCAAGTGTTGATGCCACCCTGGACTGGGGAAACCTCAGGCCTGGGCTGTCAGGCCCACCTGGGCTCAGCACAGAGTGAGAGAGCCACTAGAGGGAGGAGGTGAAACCTGAGTCAGATTGTGGTCCTCTGGGCACGTCCAGTCAGCCCTCGGAGGCAGAGGGTGCTGCTCGGTGAAGACACTTCCTCCCAGCATTGAGGACTCTTTTCTTTCACTATTTATGGCCTTCAGCTCCCTGCTCTTCTACTCTGGGGAACAGACGGGGCTGTCCCTGTCTCCACTGCATGGAGCTCCAGCTGCGGTATTTGATTCCATGTCTCTGATCTGCTGGTCCCTTGTGGCTGAGGAGCAGAGACAGGAGGTGGTGAATGGGTGGAGCTGTGCGAGGCTGGGTGTCGCGTGGGCACAGGGTTCCCTCTGTAAGTGCTGGTGACTGGCCCACTGCACTCAAAAGCACAGGATCCCCATGCACTGTGCAAGGGCTCGTCTCAAACCTGAGCAGCTTGATGAATGAGCGGCGCCATAGGGAAGTTAGCACATGGCCTGGGTGAGGGCTACCAGGCTCCTGCAGCCTCTGAATCACACGCAGGCAGCCTCCATTCCAGAGGTCAGAGGGTCCCAGGGTGGAATCATTTGCCCCGGGCAGAGTGTGGTCCTCGAGGCACCATCTCAGTCTCAGTGGCAGCTTCTGAACCGCACCCATCCACCTGATCCACTGCCTTCTGCCAGGGGCGGGCCCAGGTGAGATTTCAGACAGGTTCTTTCTCTGCGCAGGCTGGAGCAGTAGCTCAGCGGTTCCGGCGCTTGCTTAGCATGCACAAGGACGTGAGTTCAAACCCTTGCACCATGTACACAACAAAGTGTCAGAGCAATGGAAGCCACATGAAAAACTAAATAAAATTGATTCTCTCTCTCTCTCCCACTCTCTTAAAAAAACAAAAAAAGACAGCTGCGCAATGTCACAGGTGCACAAGGTCCCTGGCTGTGGTGCCCCAGATGCCTCCATTGCAATGCAAAACCCGGGCCCCTTCTTCCCTCTGCCTGGGAGTTGCATGACCTGGGAGCCATGCCCCAGCTGCCCCGGTCCACCCTGGTGCTGGGTAGGATGGCTGAAGGGCAGAACGGTGGCGATCTTTACTTTCTCCACAGCTCGAGTATTTATTGTTTTTGCCCCTATCTGCCCTCAAATTCCATTCCATTTCCTTCTTCTGTCTCATATGACTTTTTAATGCAACTTGGGTCTTACTGGGATTAAAAACCTAGAGAAGCCCTGAAAAGATGAGCTGCCTCTTCTGAAGAGCGGGCCCCCGAGCGGCAGCCTCGGACTCTGAGGGCAGCGAGAGAGCCAGACAGAAGCTTCACGGGCTGTTCCAGTCTGGCTCACAGGCGAGGTCCCACCTCCTACCCCCGTCTCCCGTTCTGTCTCTGGGGATGGCTGGCAGCCGAATGCGGTTCGGATCCATTGCTCCCGTAATTACTTCCAAATGTTATTTTCATGAAGCCATATTCTCCTGCACGCTGCTGACTCCCAGCCGTCACTGACACGTGCCCTATTAGCTCCAAAATGGGAGCCGGGGTGTTTAAAAGGCACTGCAGCTGGATGCGGAGGCACACACCTGAAATCCTAGTGACTCAGGAAGCTGAGATAAGAGGACCGCAAGTTCAAGGTCAGCCTCGGCATCTTAGCAAGACCCTCAGCAACTCTGGGAAACCCTAAGTTTCCCTAAAACTAAAAAGGGATGGGGATGTAGTCAGATTAAAGCACCCCTGGGTTTAATCCCTGGTACTGAAAAATAAATAGACACTGTAGCCCAGCATGTGGTCTTGACACACAATGTTGTAGACAGCAAGAAATGGACTTGAATTGATCACCTATAGGGGACCTGGAACTTAGCAATGGCAGGTGCAGTCTTTGTGATCTTTCAAAATCTTTGTAACCTTTTTAGAATTTAGTTTTAATTGACAAGTAAAGATCATATATATTTATGGTGTTGATCAGGATGTCTGGATGTGCAGGGGCAAAATCTAGCTGTTTCCGTGAGCTCCACTTCACATACTGATCATTTTTTGTGTGTGGAGAGAGGATACAAAAGCTACTCTCACTAATTTTCATATCTTTTAAATTATTAAGCCTTTTTTATTTTTTTAAAATTTCTTTTAAAGAGAGGGACAGTGAGAGAGAGAGAGAGAGAGAGAATCAATTTTATTTAGTTTTTCATGTGGCTTTCATTGCTTGGACGCTTTGTTGCGTATGTGATGCTGGGGTTTGAACCCGTGTCCTCCGGCATGCCCGGCAAGCGCTGGCACCACTGAGCCACCACTCCAGACCCATTAAGTCTATTGTCTAAATAAAGTATCCAACCCAAAGAGAGACTTGTCCAAGGTCACACCGCTGGGAAGTGGCAGAGCTGGGATTTAAAGTCTGCAGTGAAGTGTTTCCAAACCTCCGCTTGATATGTTTCAGGCACTGAACTCATCAGTTTATATGAGCTACCGCATTAAACTGTCACAGTGGCCTGGGAGTGTGCTATTTATTATTAAATTAAATTCATAGAAGGAGAAACTGAGACTCTGAGAAACTGGCCACCTTGCCCAGGGTCATATAGCTAACAAATGGCTGAGTGGAGACTGAAGCCAGGACTTCTTGCGCTCAAAGCGTTTGAATGCACTTGAATTTGAATGGTAACCATTTGCTATTCTGCCCCTGTAAATAGCATGCGCCCACTGAATACAGGGAATCAAGCTAGACCCTGGGTCAGCAGCGGACGAGGCAGCCCACCCCGTGCGGGGAGCATCATAGAATCTTGGGGCAGGAAACGACTTCTGAGCTGCCCTTGGCTACCGCCTGGTCTCTGTAACCACACAGGTTCTACTTGATTGTCTCCAATCGCAGGAGACTCATTACTGGAGATAAAAGGCCTGTGGCTCTGAAGGGCCGGGCGGTGTAAGATTAGTCATCTCCACCTCCTTGGGAATGCGGGAGAGCAAAGCAAATCCCACCAAGGCATCTCGTGGGATGCCGGGGGAGCAGGGGGCTTCTCAGCTGCATCTGGGCAGGAGCCCTGGCCAGGGACAGATGCACCACGTCCTGCAGTTACTGCTAGTGTTTTCATAACAGTGAGTATTAACTGAGCACCTACTGTGTGCCTGGTGCTGCGTGTGTGTTGGTTCACTTTAGTTGCTGCTTACACCTTCATCCACACACACGGATGGCAATTTTTCAGAGAAACGAGGAGCAAGTCAGGTCTTTCTGCTCCTATCAAGTGCTCTTCCCAGTCTCTGGCATTTCACCCTAGGGCAGCCTGGGAGGTTTCCGAGGCCTTTGGGATCTGCAAACAGCCTCTTGTGTGCTCCAGGGCCACGACCTTCTGTCCTCTGGTCTCATGCAGAGCAGGGTGGCCTCCTGTTCTCCACAGGGCCCTTCAGAGCTGTGAAAGGGCCCCCCGTGGGCACCTCCAGGCCACCCCTCTCAGTGTGAGACCGGCTGTGCAATGTTGGTTACAGTCTCCTGCCCTCCCAGGTCTCATCCGCAGGTGTCCTGGCAGTGGGTGGCCCTGCCCCACCCAGTGCTGTATGCAGTCCTACTAGACAAACTCATCTGCCCCACGAGTGCCGGTGAGCACACACGGCTCCCAACACGGAAACAGCACCTCCGACTCCTGGGTGTAAGCCCCACGTATCCGCACTCACTCCTCTCTGACCCTCATGAAACCCCAGGAGAGGGCCCAAGCTGGTATTCTTGTCCCCATTTTACGGATCAGAAAAATGAGGCCTCGAGAAGTGACTTGCACGGCAGGGGCTGGAATTAAAGTGGCAGCCAAGTCTAGCCGACTCCTGGTGCTCTGCATCTTCCAGTCACCGCTCCTGGGGCTGCTTCCGTACTAAGGTCATGTGGCTGGAAAATGGTAGTGACAGAATTTGTACCCAAGGCCACAGACCATGCAGGACAGGCATTCAGCAAATGTGACCCACTTCGGCCCCTCTTCAATGACCCATTGCCTCTTGACCTCCTGGCTCCTGCTGCTCTGGATTCCTGCTCCTGCTACCTGGTGATCTAGGGGCAGGGGGCGCTGGCGAGCCCCCCCCTGTGGCTTCCCTGGGCTGCCAGAGAAGCAGGTGGCTTCCCTCATCTCCCATTCAAGGGGCGTTGCAGGCAGAAGGCAGATGAATGAGCTCCTCAGCCAGGGAAGATTTTGTTGCTAAAATACACGGTCTGATTAGGAGTGATTGAAGGGCTGGGGAGAGAGACTGCAGTTGGCTGTGATTTGTTCTGATGTGAAGCAGTTCTAAACAGCCACCGGGAGGCAGGAGTGGGTGCGCAGAGTTCAGTGCCACGGGCAATGACCATTTCCTGCGGATGCCGGGCCGTTGCCCACAATTCTGGACACTGTTTCCAAACAGTTTTTGAGATCAGATTCGGTGCATTTATCTTGCTTCTGTTCTACTTGGCATGGAAGCTTCCACTTTTTCTCTCTCCTCACTCCTTTATTATTGTTCTTTCTTTTTTTCTCTTTCTCTAGCATCACAAGTGAGCTGCAAATTAAGTGGAGGTGCTTTGGGAATGGCACCCAGGCTGGTGTGGAATAATGATGTTATCTGTGGCCGGAGACCAGCCGCGGCGCTGCCTCCCGTGTCCGTCTGACGGGGAGAAGCTGCTGCCTGAGGGATTCATCCTGTCAGGATTGAAGGCAGTAATTGGGGCCAGTGATTCATGACCCCGTTATGGGCTCATGAATACATTTATCTTCCAGATTTATCTCATTTCTGAAATCCATGATCGTTTGTTCCGGAGAGAAGGAGGTGGGCTGGCGTAGGGGAGAAGCCTCACACTTGGGAAACGCGGTCCAGCCAGGAGGTTTCAATTAGCGGGCTCTCAAGACGACACACTCCACCCCAATCAGCCCCATAGCTCTTCCCTCGCCAGCAGTGGACAAGAGAGTCAATCTTCACCTTTGTCACTCTGCATTGGTTTGGGTCATAGGATTATCACAGCTGCAAGTGACTGTCCTGCTCCTGGCCTCAAAGCCAGACTGAGCCAGCCACCCGCCTTTGGGCCCAAATACTTATTCCAGGAGGATGACCTTGGCCAAACCCCCAATGCAAACAGGCAGGCCCAGAGATTAGTAGCACAGACACTAGGGCCCGATCAGCTGGGATCTAACCCTGGTTTTTTCCTTTAGCAGCTACATGAGCTTGAGCATGCTCCAAAAATTCTCCATGCCTCAGTTTCCCCATGAAACCCACTGGTAACAGGATTGTGCAGCTGCAGGGCACCAGTGCATACGCAGGTACACAGCAAGTGCTCAATCAGTGCTAGCTAACTTGTCCATTTTCCCTTGTTTTGCCCTCCTGCTTCCTGAAGCTCCTACTCTTGATTTTGACATCAGTGGGACTAAGAAGTTCCACTGGTTGGGGACCCTCTGGGGAACCAAACCTCTTTTGGATTCCAGCATAGGTATTTCCTGGCTGCCATTTAACCCTGATTACAACTCCACCTCTGCCCCCCACCTTATTAATCAGGCCTCAAGCCAGAGGGTGCTCACAGGTCTGAGCTTGGGAACTGTGGTCCCACTGCGCCTGCCAGTTGGTGGCTCCTCTGGGGCTCTCTCCCTTGGGATGGTGTTTCCCTGAGCGGCTGTGGTTCCTGGTCCTGTTTGCCCCCACTTGTTGAGCAGCACGCAGTCTGACTTGGGTCAGCTCTTGCAAACAGTGGCAGGACTCCATGTGGCGGCTGTCCTCGCGGTCAGTACCGTGGGCGGTCACAGCACAGGGCTTTAGCTTGCAGAGCACTGTCCTGCTTACAGGTGGACCACAGAGCCTGTACGTGTTGGGGCAGCATCTGGGGTGCCTCGAATCTTCTAGAACACATTATTTGGATTCCTGGCCCTTTCTTGAATATAGGAGAATGGCCACTTTGCATGCTACATTCTCAGAGCCGGGAACTTCACAACCTTTGGCTCCTTCCATCTCAGTGCTGAGAAGGAGCGAGAGGAGCTTGGCATCTGCAGTGCAGGTTTGGAAGGAGCCTGGAGGAGCCCCTTATCCTGACGCTCACTCCACCCCCAGCCCAGATGCACGCCTTCCTTAAGGTCAGGGGACAGCACTGCATGTCCGCTGCACTGCGTAAAGCTGAGACACAAATTTGCAAAACGTGTAGTTATCAAGGCGGATCTGCTGGAAAGCGCCTGGAGTCAGAGCCCTGCAGCGTGGCCTTGGCAATGGTACCTTAGGCCTCTGGGTCTCAGCTTGCCCTTCTGTAAAGTGACCCTGCAGAGTGGTTCCAAAGCTGGGATCGCTGAATGGATGTTCCATAGCCGCTGGGTCCTTCTTCCTACGCTCTGAAACCTGCGTGTTCTAGTCCATCATAGACCACATCTGGAGGGTCAGTCCCCAAGATGGGCAGGGAACTGGCACTGTGTGTCCTGCATGCTACAGATGCAGGGAGCCCTTCTTGTCATCACCTTGGGCTTCCTTACCGGAGCCCTTTCAGGCAAATTTCTCTGTGTGTGCGAGCTTAATGTCCCCTTACCCGGTGGAGTTGGGAATCCCCCTGGGGGGAGCCCGGGGAGTGTCACAGCATGCAGGATTCTCTGCTTCTTCAGCCAGCCACACCTGTGTGTGACTTCTTTTCAAGATACCCTCTCTTGGGCTGGAGCAGTGGCTTAGCAGTTATGGTGCTTGCCTGGCATGGATGAGGACACGGGTTCAAACCATAGCACCACGTACACAACGAAGTGTCAAGCAACGAAGGCCACAAGAAAAGCTAAATAAAAGTGATTCTCTGTTTCTCTTTCTCTATCTCTCTCTGTCCATCTCTCTCAAAAAAAAAAAAGAGATCCCTCTCTCCATAGATGAGATTGAACACAACCTGCTCCCTCAGACCCTGCCGCCTGCTCCAAAGGACTGTCATCGTGAAGTCTGCTTCAAAACAGAAACCCAGCTGCACTCTGTCACTGCCTCCCTTTGTCTCCATCCTCATCCCTAACCCACTCCTCACCCCTACAATTCCCAGCCCCAGCTAAACCCCGCCCCTGTCCCAGGAACACCTGTCCCTCGGGACTCTTTGGAGTCAGCCCTGGGGAGCTGCCTGGCAGGACCTGGGTGTGTTTGGAGTGGCCCTTGACTCATACACTACAGAGGATCCACAGGGCGCCTGTCCGGCTTGATCCACGGTGCATGTTAGACCTAAGGCCACGTGCAGCACCTGTGGCACTCTTGAGGACAGACCCACCATGAGCCCCTTCAGCACACGTCGTCACTGTGACAGGTGCTATGTTCATTGCTCACTGGGGGCTGCTGTGATTTCCAGGCTGTAGACAGGGACACAGGGACACAGGGACAGATGGACAGTCCCCGCCATGGGAGATGCTGTCTTGGAAGCTTGGTTTTCTGACTGTAACATGCTCTCTCTCAACTCTGTGGCTCTCCCCTTCTCTGAGGATAAAATTCACTGCCATCTTTTTCTGCTCAAGGCAGGGCCAAGCCAGGACCCTCCCGGGCTGTCTAGCACCCCAGTCTGATTTTGTGCACCCTGATTCCTACAGCTGCGATTTTTCAGGAAGGAGGAAGAGCCCATAAACATAAGGAAAGATGGGGGCACGCCTGGAGCTTCTGCTGTGGGTTGTGCGCTGTGCTGAGGGTCAAAGGTCCTGGCTCTGCCAGTTTCTAGATGTGTCATTAGGGGCAATCACCATGTGGGACCCTGGGGTCCCTCATCTGTAAAATGGGGAGCTTCTCAAACAATGTCAGATGTCCTCAGTGGCACAAAGCGTGTCCTGCCTGCAGCTCAGCAGAGCCATGTGTGCGCTCTGCCACCTCAGAGGTCTCGCAGGGCTAGTGGGCCCTTTGAAGCTCACGCCTCCTGAGGCGGACGCCCTCTGCTTCCCCCAGATGCTCTCCCCTCTCTTCTTCCCGCAGGAGTGGCTGGGAAGGGAAGCCCCTGGACACTTGTTGCCAAACTCCAGCCGTCTCCTGAGGCCCACAGGGCCACCTGCCTGCCACCTCCCTCTAGGCAGGGAGTGATTGAGAGTTCCGGGAAGAGGGACCCCGTCGGGGACGATGTCTCTCTTAATGAGGGATTGTGGGAGTGTGGAAAACACACCGATTTATCTTTGTTGCCTAAATACCTCTTAAATTCTCCCTTGAATACTTCTAATTCAGCAGAATGTGAACAATTATATCAGGAAGCGATTCATAGGTGGAAGGGGGCTGATGGAATTATTTATCAAAGTGACATTTTAATTATAGTGAAGAATGAGTTTGCTGTCACCGAGACAGAAGGTGGTGTTTCCCGGCCTCCACATACCCCCCCACCCAGAGTAAATTAGGAAGACTCCGTTCTTCATGGTAACTACATTAGGTGCTGGGGACGCAGGGAGCCAACGGCAGGCTGCTCCTGGTGAGCACTCCTGGGCAGATGGGGGCGGGTCCCGCCTGGTTCTCAGCTTCACCCTAGGAAGCGGGGTCAATGGAATGGGCAGGTAGAAGCCAGCTGGGATAACACACGCACGTTGGCTGTGCTGGCTTCGGTCTGCCTTAGCTGTGGCTGGGTTACTTCATCTCCCCAGCGTGGTGGTCGGTGAGCAGGAGTGGATGATCCTCCCACTGCGCTTGTGGGGGCTCGTGGTGTGGTGGTCGTAATTCTGCCACATTGCTAGCACTGCTCCATGCCAGGCAGGCACATCACTTTCCAGAATCTTAGTTCAGATCCCCAGACAGTCCACTGAGGCCTCCATCTCCAGCCCCACTTTGCAGACGAGGATGGCCAGGCTTAGAGCAGCTAAAGTGGGTATTCCTGGTGAGTCCCAGCCTGTGCCTGTGGGCGTGACCTAGGTCTGCCTGTCCCTGCGTCAGAGATAATGAAGAAACAGCCTCCGGCCTCGAGGGGACTCAGACTCTGTGTATGGGTAGGACAGGCAGGGGACAGATAGGCAAATCAGCATGACATTATGGTGCGAGAAAGTGGGTTTAGGGGCTGGAGTGGTGGCTCAGTAGTTGGGGTGCTTGTCTGTCAAGTGTGAGGACCTGGGTTCAAACCCCAGCACCATGTATATAACTAAGTGCTGGAGAAAAAAAACCAGATGAAAAATAAATAAATTTGATTCCTTATCTTTCTCACTCTATCCCCCCCCCTCTCTCTTTTTTTAAATAGTGAGTTTAATGGAATGTAAAGAGAAAGATTGAAGTTTAAACTCAAGCTCTGTCACTTTCTACTGTGTGGCCTGGGGTATCACTGTAGTCATTTCAGCGCTTAGTCTGCTGAACTGGAAGAGGGACATAAGAAGCTCGCTGCGTCGGGCCGTTAGAAGGGCTGGGAGTAGTATTTATGGAGAAGTGAGGGGGTTGAGCAGGCGTGTCTCCCGGGAAGCAGCACCAGCAAGTAAGGATGCTCCACGTCACCACTCATCAGGGCCTCCTAAGCCAAAGTCACAGCAACCCAGCCCTTCTCACCCATCGGGATGGTGAGATTTAAAAGAAAGAAAGAATCTGACAACAGAAGAGAGGCATGCACGAGGGTGTGGAGAAATTGGAACCCTGAGAGCCACTGGCTGAGAACGTAAGGTGACAAAGCCACTCCAGAAAACAGAATGGCCACTTCCCCCAAACTAAAACACAACTACCAGGTGATCCCAAGATTCTGCTTCCGGGCATAACCAAAGGAACAGAACGCAGGGACTCTGATACTTGTACGGTGGCATTCGCAGCAGCATGGTTCACAAGAACTAACAGATGGAAGCAGCCCACGTGTTCCAGGGCGGATGAGCAGAGAATCCAAGTGTCTGCACACACAGTGGAATACTATTCAGCTTTAAAAAAGGAGGAAATGCTGACGTGTGTGGTGACATGGATGAAACTCGAGGACACTATGCTACTAGGAACAAACCCATCGCAAAAGGACAAATGTTGCCGGATTCCATGGGTACGAGGCACCTAGAAGGCTCAAGGGTCGAGCTGGGAGCACAGAGAACGGTGGCGAGAGGGCCGAGGCGGGGTTGGGGAGTTACTGGTTAACGGGCTCCAGCTCAGCTATGCAGATGGAAGAGATCCGGAGAGGGAGGAGGTGGCGCCTGCGCAGCAGGAGGGCTCTGAGCACCACTCGCTGCACTTTTCCAGCTGTGAAGACGACTCTCTCCCTTGTGTGCCTTTCTTCACATCCTTAAAAACAGAAGCAGGAGACTTTGACCGCTGCTCCCTCCTGCTTTCTTTCCCCTGTCTTCTTCAACCCTGAACACAGCAGGTGCCAGAGAGACAGTCTGGGTTCCTGTCTCTGTGAGCTCAGCGGGAAGAGGACGTGAGAGTTGAGTGAGCCCGGAGTGTGTGCACCTCCCACTTGGCGTGCGAAGGTGCAGGGGTCAGAGAGCATCGTCTGAAGGAGCTAAGGCCTCTGCACACCGTAGGTGCTCCAGAGATGTGGGCGTCAGTGTGGCTGTGCTGAAGCCCAATCACGCTCTCTATATCCTTATTCTCGCCTTCCGGGGCTGTCAGTGTGGCCTGATGGAGGCCTGAGCTCCCGCTCAGGGGCCAGTCTTGCCTCATTTGCACCTTGGAGACCCAATCCAGTCTCTGTCTCGCATTCAGCATTGCATGAGAAAGGACAGGGAGCCTCTGGACAGCAGGAGCCTGAGCTGCAGGGCTATGATGGACCGACAAGGAACTGTTTACCTCGTTCAGCCACTGAAGCCTTGGGGCTGTTTGTTATAGCATCTGTACTGTCCTGACTGATAGCCTGAGTGAGGACCCAATTATTTGACATGCAGATGGTCTCAGGGATGGCCAGCACATGCAATAGTGAATCCTGCCCAGCGGGGTTGGCTGAGCTGGGGTGGGGGGTGGGCAGCTCTGTGAGAATGGAACCTCTTCTAGCCACACCTACCCTCTCCCGGAGACCAGCTCCAGCCCTGGCCACCTCCAGACCTAAAGCAGAGCCCAGTTGCTAAGCACCTGCCAAGTGGGCAAACGCGTCAGCTGTGGGCAGCCCCTCAGTGGTGCTGTTATTGCTGATTCCAGATTCACAGGCCCACGTGTGTCTCGCCCACCTCCTGGCAGCCCTCGGAGCTCTCATCAGCAGGGCATGGCCCTTGGCTTCTCAAGTGTTCCCTCTGGGGAATGGTTCTGGTAAATGTCAAGGTGGCTGGGAGTGCCTTCAGCCAGCACCAGGTAGTGGGGGTGTTGGGGTGCGTTTCCTAGTCTCTCCCAGGCTGGGCAAAGGGAAACATGATGATTTGCAGCTGCTTCCTGTGCCCATCCTGGACTATCCCTACTTGCCCTGAGTCCCGACTCCTACAATCTTGGCATTTGCCAACGATGGGCACCCATTGGGTCAGGCACTCTGCCCACACTTCCCATATGTTCTTTTTCAGATTCTGTTCCTTGGTGTTCTGAGCCACCACCACTCTGTTGCAGAGGAAGAAAGGGAGCCGGGGAGGTAAAGCCCATCTCCAGTGGCAGAGCTGAGATTTGAACCCCTGACTATCCCCTCTGACTGCCAAGCCTGGTGTTCTGGGCTGGACTCCTGGTCTGGTCTTGAAGGTGAGGAAGGCATTATGCTGTTTTAACCTACAGCAACCAGAAGGGGGAGCACTACATGAGGGCAATGGCTCTGGTCCATCTGACCCCTAGGCCTGGATGCCAAGCCTCTGTCACACCCGTTGCTTATCCTCCTGGCTGAACTCGGCCCTCAACCCATGGTCACTTGCAGCCAGACTGAGTGACAAGAACCAAGATTCGGCAACTTTAGAACAGAGCGTGGCTGGGTCTGCAAAGCTATCAGGCTCCCCTGACGATGTCTGGTGTCTCCTTCCCTGCGTGGGCTGGATGGTAGTGATCCTTCAAGGAGCTGATGGGCTAGGGAGGAAGGGGTGGGCTCTCTCCTGCTCCCAGGCTGCCTTTCCCCAGACTCCATCTTATTAAACAATATCACGGCATCCCGCAGGCAGCCACATGCTGATCCTTGCTTCTTTTTAAATCCTGCAAGAGTGCAAATTATGCTTATCATCCGGAAGAGAAATAGGAAGCTCCCTTCAGGGAAAGCTGGGCAGCCCCAGGAGTGGGTTATTAGACGTGTGTGCTGAATGTAAGTGTGCTGGCCCTGCAGAGGCAGCTGCCATCGATCTCCACAGATATGCTGTCCACTAGCTGTGTGGCCCTGGGTGGGTGCCTGTACTTCTCTGTGCCTTCATCCCTCCTCTGAGAAGCGACAGCCACTGGAACACAGGACTGTGGACTAGCTAAAGCACCCTGGATGGGGCCTCCCGTTGCTTTCTTAGGGCCCTTTCTGCATTTTTGTTCTCGATGCTGGGTCTTCTATTTCATGATCCTGAAAGGTTTAACTCTCTAACAGGTCTTACAGTCAATGATTAGGAAAGCAGCAGGTTTCTGGGGACCCCTGGTGCCCATTTCAAGTCTGAATTGCTTCCCTCAGGCTGGCCTCGGTCCCCACCATCTGTCTCTGTCCCTCTCACGGGCTGTGCTGTACCAAGTGCTGAGCTCGGCTGTGGTAGGAACAGCATCTCCCTAAAGCTGGTTCCCCTGAGCAAGGCTGAATAAAAGCCCCTGAGAGACGCATGTCCTGATCCATGTGACCTGTGCCTAAACCGCCTTACGTGGTAAAGGGGACTTTGCAGACGTGATTGAATGAAAAGTCCTGAACCCAACGTGATTACCAGGGTCTTCATAAGAGGGAGGCAGAGGATCAGCGTTAGACACATGGTGTGATGGTGTGGTGACAGGTCCTGAAGATGGAGGAAAGGGCCACGAGTCAAGAAAGGCAGTAGATGAGCAAGAAGATGTGTTGTCCCTGCCAGGTACTGTACTAAGCACTCTACAAGCACCGCTTCACTTAGTACTGACTGGTACTGTGCTGAGCACTCTACGAGCACCGCTTCACTTAGTACTGACTGTGATCCTGGAGGAAACCAGGGGCTGAGGCAACTCCCCTGGGTACACACAGGGTAATAAATTTAAATACACACATCTGGCTCTAAAGTTAATTCAGTTTCCACTGCAACAAACTGCTGCCCTGTGATTTTTAAGAGCCATTAGGCTTTTACAATCTCACCCATTCTCCTCCCCCTTCCCCAACAGCATCTTCATCATCTCCACCATCATAACCACAACACCAGCCTGCAGCATCTAACGTACACCAAGGCTGTGCAGGTTGCAGATTAGTGACCTCCTGGAAGGCCTGGCAGGTGGACTGCAGAGGTAGGTCATGCATAGGGGTAAGAGAGGAAGGAAGGTCATACATAGGGCATTAGAGAGGAAAGTAGGTCATGCATAGGGCATTAGAGAGGAAGGAAGGTCATGCACAGGGGGTTAGAGAGGAAGGAAGGTCATGCACAGGGGGTTAGAGAGCAAGGTAGGTCATGCACAGGGGGTTAGAGAGGAAGGTAGGTCATGCACAGGGGGTTAGAGAGGAAGGTAGGTCATGCACGGGGGTTAGAGAAGAAGCCATGAGAACAGCCATCATTTATTGAGCACATACTACGCACTAGGCACTGTGCCAGTCATGTGATGCTCAGGATCATCTTTAGTTCCCATGACCACCCCGTGGGGTAAGTATGAGCTGTCCAGCTTTGCAGATGAGGCACCGTGGCTCATGACAGTGCGAGGGTAGGACAGGACCAGAAGGCAGACACAACTGACACCAACGGCTGTGCAGAGAAGCGTTACACCGTCCAGCCTCCCCAAGAGCAGGGTCAGGGCTGTGTACTTGACGACGTGACAGGAGGCACATGGAACAACTGGGTCCCCCAGCTGGGAGGGTGGGTGCCAGGGGAGAGCTCCTGACACAGCCCTGTTCTGGAGAGGAGCGAAGGCAGCTCGCCTGCTCATCTGTCGTGCGCCACTCCATGATGGCCTCGTCTGCCCTGGGAGGAATATTTGCGGTGAACGCGTTCGGCCCTAATTCCCTCTATTCACTATGCTATTATGAGCTGAGTTCTAGATGCCACTGGGTGCGCTGATTGCTTCAGTAATAACCAGCTCTGCAGCCGTGATGGGGAGGTGGGGGCTGAGAGGCTGGCGAGGGCCTGGTAACAGGCAGGAAGGAGGCCAGCAGGAAACGCCAGGCAGAGTGAAAGTCCCCGGCTGAGGGGGAGGGGAGCCACAGGGGCCAGGAGGCTGGCAGGTGTGTTGCAGTCACAAATTCTGCCTTGATAAGACCTTGACTGAGGTGCTCCGCACCAGGGATTCGATTCCCGACTTGTCCTCTAAGTCACTGGTGGAGGACACAGGACATCCCCGCTCTGGGCCTCAGATTCCCCTCCGACAGGTGAGAGTCACCGGGTCAGGTATTCTGTAAGCACACCTCTGCTGTGGAGGCCGAGGGAAGGGTTGTTTTTAGATGAGTTCGGATTCTGGACTTGCCACCTATCTGCGGTGTGGCCTCGGGCCGCTTACTTGGCCTTCCTGAATCTTAGTTTTCTTACCTGGGAGACACAGATGTTAGCCATAACTCCCTCCCTCATGGGATTGCCAGGGAATTCGCGACTGTAAAGGGTTAAGCCAGTGCTGGACTCGCAGAGAACACCCAGTTAGTGGGGCTACAGGTGACAGGCATGAGGCCCCAGGAGGTCCCCCTGCTCCCCTGTGGCTGTCAGCTCTTCTCATTGGGGGTGGGGTGAGTGGGATGTGTGACTGGGAGACTGCGGAGAGGGATGTGGAGCCAGGGACAGCAGCGCCTGGATTTCTCTATTACCACTGATTGAGGCTGAAAATAAAACTGGAATTCAGCTGGGAAGGAGGGAGCTGTGAGTCACTGGAGAAAAGAGCCCCCTCTGCCAAGCTGCAGGTCCTGTGAGCCGTCCCTCCACATCTGCCTATCTTTGTCACTGTGACCTGCCTCTCCCGTGGGCTGGGCACGCCCCCCGCAGCTCACAGGGATCGCAGCGCTGCCCGCGGGTACCTCCTTCTCCCCGACTCCACACGTCCCTGTTAAATGGAGTTTTTCTTACATTAGTCCCTGGAGCCCAAACCCTTCTCAACTCACAGATTTCTGAGTTTGTCATTCTAAGCTTTTTCAAGTTGTGGTCCCAAGGTCCCCTGCAGCTCTTACCTGTAACTATCCCGCCTGGCCTCCAGGACCCCTGTGAATGGGCCCCAGGCATCCTCTCTCAGTTCATGCAGCGGACCCCTTCTCTAAACCTAGCGATGCGTTTCTTCTTTTATCTGTGCCTCGGATGATCCGGTTCCTAAGATGCGTGTGGGGAGCAGGGCGTGACACTGGAGGCCCACACACTGCCCTCCCAGGCCCACGCCATGGCAGACATCATTAACAGATCCCAGAACCTCGGATGCAGCCTCAGAATTGTTCTCAAAGCAGCTCTGCAGGCAGCCTCTGTTCATCTCTGAGCTGGTACCATCCACATTCCACCCTCAGGTAGTAGGGTCAGGAAAATGGGGGGCCCAGCCCTGTGCTAGCACCTTCACTTGCCTGGGCATGACCTGGGGAGGCAAATGTTCCGGCATCCATTCCGTCAATGTTAAAACGAGGACACCGATGTCCCCACCTGGGCTGGGGGACTGGAGCAGGCTGCAGGAGAATATTTTGGGATCTCTCCGCCCTTCCCCATCAGCTCAGCAGCATGCACTGCCTCGGGATGGGTGATGTGATAGGAAAGCTGAGAGAAGATTTTCAGGGTATTGAGACTCAAGAGCCTGAGTCCCGAAGATCATTTTGTGTCCAAACCAATGGGTTTCGAAGAATGGATGGGGGGCAGGTGACTCTCCTCAGGTTAGATACAGCCTCCCGAAGCCAGGGAAGGTGGCACAGTGAGAGCCTAGACGGCCCTGGCCACTAGCAGGGAGGGAAGAGAGTCCCTACACCATTTCTGCATGGCCTGGGAGGGCAGAGGTGCCAGGCGGCCCCGTGCACCTTGGTCCCCTTCTCCACAAGGGCAGTGACCTACCTGCCACCTGCAGGACCTGAGAACTTATATTTTTATCATGTAGGCAACTTCTCGGGAGTTTCAGAGACTATGAGCTGACAGGCTCTCCAGCTCTGTTGTCAAATACGGTTAAAACATTTATTACATGGTCTTTAAGAAATGCTTGGTGCTTTGATAAATTGGGGCACAGCAGGCTTGAGAGGCAGATTGTTCCCCCATAATTCAGGAAAATGTGCAATCCTTCAACATTGAGTTCTCAGCAAACTGCTCCCACGCAGTCACCGCCATGGGCTCCTTCCTCAATTTTAGGACTGTTGAGTGTGGCCGTTGGGAGTCCCCATGAAAGGGGACTGGAAGGAGGGTGGTGTGGCGGAGGGAGGAAGCTGCCCTGAGCCTTCCCGTCCCAGCCTTTCATTCCAGCCTTCCTCTTCTGGGTCAGCCAGAATGACTGGATTTCCCTGTCTTTCTTTGAGAAAAGAAACTCCCCAAACTGGCCTCACACCAGTGGTTTGGGATTGGTGACCTATGTATTTCCTAGTAGTTTCTGGGTGGCCATAGCTGCTGGCCCTTTAAAAGCATGGCACAGTCCCAACCCCCAGAGAAGGGCAGAGATGCGATTGGTTGAGCAACTGCTGAGAATTAAGCTGTGCTGAGGGCTTTGTGTTCCCTATTTCTCAAGCTTTATGAGGGTAGCATTATCTCCCACTTTACAGACTAGTAAAAGCATCTTGGAGAAGCCCCTGCTTAGGCCACTTAAGATGTGAGTGGTGAAGTCACCTGCACCCTGGTGCCTTCAGTTGTTGTTTAAACTTGCACAGGGCTGTGTGACAGTTTGAATGAAAAGTGTCCCCCGCCCCCAAAGCTGGCGCAAGACAATCCAGGAAGGTGAAATGATGGGGTTAAGGCATCCAATAAGTGAGCTCATCCCCTGATGGGATTGACAGGTAACTGAAGGCACGTAGGGTGTGGCTGGAAGAGGCAGGTCCTTGGGGACGTGCCTTTGGGGTATGTACTTTGTTTTTATTTTTATTTTTTAAAGAGAGAAGGACAGTGAGAGAGAGACAGAGAGAATCAATTTTTATTGAGTTTTTCACATGGCGTTTGTTGCTCCAACACTTAGCTGTGTACATGGTGCTGGGATTTGAACCCGTGTACATGTGCATGCAGGGCAAGTGCTGTAACCGCTGAGCCACTGCACCAGTCCAGGTGTATGTATTTTGTATCTAGCATGGAGTTTCTCTCTCTCTGCTCCCAGGAGCCAGGCCTTCTGCCTGGATGTTCAGCCTCAACTCAAGCCCTGAGGAATGGAGCCAACTGTCTGCACTAAGACCTCTGAAACTCTGAGCCCTCAAATAAACTTTTCCTCCTGAAATTGCTCTTGTTGGGTCCTTGGGTCACAGCAATGAAATAGCTGACTAGAACAGCCTGTCACCTGCCCTGTATTGCTGGGGCTTAAGGCAACTGGGCATCTTCTTTGTTCCGAAGATGGGTTTATCCTCACACGGGCCTTGAGTAGCCTTATTTCACACGATCACCTCTTCTGCAATATTAACGTCGTGTCTACATAGCTCTGTTCCTACATCCAGAAAGCCACCAAGATGGGCTTGCTCGGGGACAGTAAATCTTTGGAACACAGGTTGTCACTTCCCTGCCTGTGTCCAAAGTGGCCATGATGAGGGACTTAGAGCTCATCTCCACTGGATCTAGATGCAGCCTCAGAACCCTCTGAAAAGCAGCCAGGGATAGTGCACGCCACCCTTGCTGCCCTTGCTGGATGGGAAGAGTGCCAGGGGTCCTTCAGGCCACGATACTCCAGGAGGCCATGGGCTGCAGGAACTAGCGAGCTCAAACGTGGGAGCCTGAGTGTGGCCTGGAGTAGCTGCTTCTTAGTGCTGTGACCTGGGAGAGTCAGTCGTCTCAGACCTCCGATTCCTCACTGTGTCCTTCAGCTGCGTGGTGTGGGATTCATGCCACATCACCAGGGGAGGATGGACAAAGGGCTCTGATAAGGTTTGGATAAGTAGTCCCCAAGGCCAATGTGGTAAAGCCTTGATCTCCAGCCTGATGCTACTGAGAGAGGTGGAAACTTTAAGAGGTGGGACCTAGCGGGAGGTCTTTAGGTCACTGGAACAGTGAGACACCAGTCCCTCCCAGCCAAGAGGGTAAGCCATTTTAGGCAGCCACACAATCCCGCCATGATACGCTGCCTCATCCAAAGTGACAGGGCCAACTGATTGTGGACTGAATCTTCTATCACTATTAGCAAAACCAAACCTTTTGTCTTTGTAAGTTGGTTGGTTACCCCAGGTATTTGTGGCAGTGTCAGAAAGTTGACCAATGCAAATTTTGCATTCTAGGGCCAAAGAGACAGGACTTGGGAAGAACAATGCATACCTTGAGGTTTAGCAGGGAGGTGGCTGTGCCAGGCATTTTAATAACCCTACAAAGAGCCTTTTAAGTTTCAAACTGTGATAGCATTACCTCTTCTCAGGATCAAAACCACGTCAAAGATGATTTGATTCATCTGTGTCCGAAACTTGAGACCCTCTATGCCATTCCCCCAAAGAAGTTGCCAAGCCTCTGCTTGCCCACCTCACGCAGGAGGGAGATCCCTCCTTCCCAAGGTTGCCGAACCTTGTTTGGATGCTTCTGAGTATTTGAAAGCTTTTTTTCTTGCATTCAGACATTAATTCATCTTATTAGACCATGTAACTCTTGCACCCATAGAGGGCCACGTCATCCTTCTGCCTCTGAATAGATCAGGTGTCTGGAATGAGCTTTAATGTCTGGGCCTCCTCCTCCCTGCTCAGCTCCTGCTACAAGCCTGACTTTCCTTCCTGCTGGTCCTCCAACCATTCCTCATGTGATGTGATTCTGAATATCATGCCCAGGGCTGTCCACATCCACATCCAGCCTAGACAGGTCCGTCGAGGTTTGGTGTGCTCAGGACAGTCTGCACAGCGGGCAGTAGGGTGGCTCTGAGAACTGGAGTGAAATGATTTGGGCTGGCCTCGACTCTGTGTGAAGCTGACCCAGGACTTCTCAGAACCTCCACTGTTTCATCCAGAAATGGACTATGATGGTCCCTGCAGGGTGGGCTCACCGTGAGATTCAGGGCTGTGGCAAAGTGTACACGGCAAGGGCTCAGTGGACATGAGTTGCCACCATGCAGCCCTTCTAGAGACATAGGTCTGTTCGCACAGTCTAAAGAAACAGCCCTCTGGCAGTTTCTAAGAAGGTTCTGAGAGCTGTTTTTCCCTTTCTAGAGTGGAAACAGACTGGGGGGTGGTGGCCAAGGGCAGGGGGTTGGAGCATGTTAGGACATCCAAGGAATTAATGGCCAGGAGACTGAGAGCCATTCTTCCTTAAAGACTTGGAAAATCAAATTTAGAGCAGAAAAGGCTAAACCCCAGCCTGGCAGAAAGCACTGGGTTTATCTATGAACTTGCAAGAAACTCATTATTTTATTTTTATTTTTATTCTTTTCCATTTGGGGCTGTTCATCCCAGGGTGTTTAAGAGCTGACTCGGGGCAAAGTAGATAGGCTGGTAATGAGCTTGCAGAGGCCTCCCTCCTCAGCCAGGGATCAGAGCAGATGCACACAGGGCGGTGGGAGGAAGGCGGGGAATGCTTGCTTTGATTCCTCCTGAGCCACACTAAGCCCTGGCCCAGCAGGTCTTCCTGCCTCCAAGCAGAGCCAAATCCGGCTCTGAGCTGGGGATAAGAAATCTTTGGGTCCCAAGGGATCTCTAGGGGCTGTTTGAAGAACCTCTGACTTCCCTTTGCAGTGCCACAGGATCTGGCAGCCCTTGGTGGGGAGCAGAATCCCACGGGAGGATGTTACACCCAGGAGATGCCATTAATTCATGGCTTCCCAGAGGTGCCAGCAAGACAATGCCACAGCATACAGATGAGTGTGATGCGGAAGACACCTAAGCTCTTGGTGACATTGGCACTGGGTAGGATCTGAGGCCCACTTCTGCTTAAGCCTGAAAGCAAAAGTTGGGGCCATTTGTCTGGCCTCCCTGGGGCAGTCCCTGGTGAACTTTCCATCACTGGCTCTCCAAGTGTCTCCCACTGACCACCTTCATTTAAGTACCTGGGCTGGTCTTTAGAACACAGAGTTCTGGGGCCATCCCTGGACCTGCTGAATCAGCCTCTCTCGGGGGAGGCGTAGGGTGCTGTGTGATCAATCAGGTCAGCAGAGATTTCTCGGGAGCATCTGGTCCTACTTCCACAGTGCGTTCTGATCACTGTGACTTTAATATCAGACAAACACTGCACAGGGACACAGTGACTATGGATGGAAAGAGGACAGTGTTTGGAGAGAATCAGCTACTTGTTCTATGCTGTGCTCTCGGCTGGCTTGCTACATAGCATGACAGTGTCCGTTGCTACTGTGACACCTACTCTGGCCACTTTGAAAGTTGCTGCCCATGTTCCAGCCAGAGTTTGCTTCAGTCCCTTAAACACGCCCACCTTCTACCTGGAGTGTCATTCCCACAGTGCACTCGTGCCTATCCTCCTCAGTGTTCATGTGTTGGCTCCAACACCTCTCCTCTGAGGGAGCCTTGTGGGAGCTCCACAGACTCCTGGTAGACCCCTCTTCTTCGGCAACCTCCACACCTTACTGAACATGCTCATTGCTAGGTCCCAGGGGTCTGAGTGGGTGTTCCATGGCTTTGGCAAGGGAAGTACTGCTTGCTCCCTCAATCATCCTTCAAGATCCCCTCTCCTTTTTGGTGCAGAAAGCACCTTCAGCCTGTGTCTCTTCTCCTGCACAGCACAGTGGGAGGGACTCAGGGTCCACAGGCCTCTCTCAGCACCTTCAGGCCAGGAAGGCTCCCTCCTACCCTCTGCTTCAGTCCCTACAGAGTTGACCTTGCTCGCAGGCTCTCCTGGAGCTCCTGAGCCCATCTCCTTCACTGTCTCCCACCAGTCAGGGTGCTTGGAATGTCCCTGTCCCACATCTCCAACATTCTCAGGCCCCTCCTCAGCATCCACTGCTGTTGGTGAGATTCCTTGAGCTCTCATTCCTCCCATCGCACTCTGCTGGTGCCTTGAAAGTGGAACCTGTCATTGGCTCTGTGTCCCCCAGTGTTTAGACAGCTGCCCACCTGGCATGGGGTGGGCAGGTGCACCCCACGTGTTGATGGAGTGAATAAATACAGCACATGCTTAGTCCTCATGACTCCACGTCCAGCCATCTACCCTAAAAGGATTCAAATGTGCACAAGCTTGGTCACTGAGACACTACGAGCCATGGGAAGCCCATCGGTAGGAGACTGGGTGAAGGAAATATGGTATATGGAATGCTATTCAGCCGTAAGAAGTGACAATATCCTGTCATTTGTGGCAACGTGCATGGGACTGGAGGACATTATATTAAGTGGAATAAGCCAGGCACAGAAAGACAAATACTGCATGTTCTTGCTCATGCGCGGAAGACAGAACAGTGGATCTAATAGAGACAGAGACTAGAACACGGGTCGCGAGAGGCGGGAAGGGTGGGGGACAGGGAGGTCAGACAACGGGAACTAAGCACAGCGCAAGGAGTAAGCTCTGGCACTTCGTAGCACTTGAGGGTCTGCAGTTTACAACGACTTTTTATGCATCTGATAGGAAACTGAAGAGGGGCTGGAGCGGTGGCTCAGCGGTTACAGCGCTTTGCCTGACATGTGCGAGGACCGGAGTTCAAACCCCAGCACCACATACACAACAAAGGCTCGGAGCAAAGAAGCCATGTGAAAAACTAAATAAAATTGATTCTCTCCTTCTCTTTCTCTCTCTTAAAAAAAAATAGACCTGGAAGAGAGAGTTTGAAGCTTCCCAGCAAAAAAAGAGATTATGTGTGCTTTAGGAGACTGAAATGCTAATTCCCCTGATCTGATCATTGTGTGTTGTATACTTTTATCTCATTGTGCCCCATACATATGTGCAATTACTATCTGCCAATTAAAGACAGGAGGTGGAATAAACGCATCGTCCTAGGCATAGCCTTTGTGGCTAGTGCAGATGAAGTTCTTTTTTAAAATTTTTTTAAAGAAAGACGGGAGAGAGAGAGAGAGAAAGAGAGAAGCAATTTTTATTTAGTTTTTCATGTGACTTTCATTCCTCAGGTACTTTGTTGTGTACCTGGTGTTGGGGTTTGAACCTGTGTATTTGTGCAAGCCAGGCAAACGCTGTAACCGCAGAGCCACCGCTCCAGCCCCCAGATGAAGTTCTTGACCCACGTGCATTTGGAGGACTTCGGACTTTTCTTTGGCTGTAATAAATAACGCTGCACTGAACAAACCTGCTCCCAGATGTGTGCTCACCTCCGACACGCCCTTAGTGCAGGCCCCTAGGATGTGAATTATTGGATCATGCCATGTGAGCTCTTTCTAAAAGTCCTACTCTTGCCAGATTCACCAGGCTATCTCTCAAAATTCATCAGCAAAGTTAGAGCACCTGAAAGAACACCATGTTTTTGTTTCTTTTACCCATTTTAATCAAAGGAAAACAGGATTGCCCCCGAGTCAGAATTAACAAGCGAGACATGAAGAAGATTCAGTCAGAATGAGGACAAAGGCGTCGCGTGAGCTCTGACATTCACACGCAACGGACGCACAAATGGATTTCTCATCGGCTCCAGCTTTTGACTCAATGTATCCAGGCAACAGAAGTCTGGATTTAATAACAGATGTTCGCTGCATAGCAATCACCATATAATGCCAGGGTAGACTAAAACAGCATTTTATCAACCAATAAATGTGCTGTTTGCTTTATTTTACCATGTTGTTCTTCAGTTCCCTTCAAAACCGAGAGGACAGATTGAGCCACGCGGCATCTGCTCGAAGCAATATGCTTGGCTTCATTTAAAATGAAAAATCAGGTCTGTGTTTACATTTTTCACCAAAGCATGGGATCTGATGTGCGAACACTCCCAACTGGGCTAGCCGGAAGGGCTTTCAGGAAAATCTCAGGGGAGCTGGGACCCAGGCAAGGAGCCCGTGACCCCTCCGGGAGACATATGGTGGCCCTTCCACTTCAGTCAGCCCCAGCAGAGGGAGGTCCAGATCCCCCCGTCCCAAAGCCCCGGTGCTGTCAAGAGACCCCCTCCAGGCTCTGCAGACAGCAGCTCCAGGCTGTGAATGCGAGAGTCTCCCTGCAAAAGACCAACCGGCCACTGTGTAACCTCACATCCGTGAACACCTGGGTACGGTTTATGGGGAAAATATTACGAAGGACGTAGCCAAGAGGAAAGCCATTGTGAGTCACTCAGGGTTGGCTGAGATGAAGACAGGAGGGAAGAGAAACTAGCATTTGTAATGATGAGCAGTTGGCCCTTGTACTTGAAGGCTTTGCACGCAATTTCAACCAAAGGTGGGTCAAAGACAGTCTTTTAAAAATCACATCTACAGGGAACGTGGATGAGTTTCTTTCTGGCCACATTTTCACACACAGTGAGGCAACCATTCACACAGCATCCCGTTAGGTGCTCAAAATCATTTAGAGATGATTTCAAGTGCACAGGAAGATGCACCTAGATTATATGCAAATACTCGTCATCGTATATATAAGGGACTTGAGCATTTGCTGTGCTTGGTACCTGTGGGGCCCTGGGTCCAAGCCCTCTTGGACATCCAGGGATGGCTTTCTGTGTGTTAGGTACGAGGCTAATTTTAATATTTTCTCATGCAATGGTCTTGGCATTGCTTGGAGGCCACACTCATCTGCCCTACTTAGGTGGAGGAGACGGAGGCATGGACCGCTACCGTCACATACCCAAGCAGCCAGCAGCGATGGGCTATGAGCAGGGTGGAGGGCACAATCTCTGACTAACTTTGCGTGTGGCTGATCATATGTTTCCAAGATGCAGGCCATGATAGCTTCCGTATGCTGCCTGAGAACCTCATCACCGCTAAGAGATGGATTCTAAACCCCTGCCTGTGAAAAGGAGGGGCATTTGCTTCCACATCAACCGCTAGTGCATAGTGGGGCTGCTGTGGTTTGGACATGGCTGATCCCCAACAAAAAAAGCATGGTGAGATTTGATTCCTGATACAGCAGTGTCCCCGGTGGTGGGACCTTTGAGATAATTAGACCTTGGGGATCCAACCTTGTGAATGCATTCATGTCTTTCCTGTGAGGTTGGGTTGGGCCCATTTAGACTGGAATAGGGCTCTTGGGGCTGGATTCAGTACCAGGAGAACAGGTTATAAGGTCAGATTACCCCTGGTGTTTTGGCCACTTACAAAGGTGTCTACTCGCCACTCACAGGTCCCCAACTTGTGATATCATTTACCAGAGCTAATGGATGCTGGAATCATGCACTCACACCTCCATAACTGAGCTGAACAAAGCTTTTTTCTGTATAAAGATCTCAGCCTCAGACATTTTGTTATAGCAACAAGAAATTGACAAAGACAGGAGGTGACACTGTGACTTCCATGGCTAGGTCACGGAGAGCAATACAGCCTCCACCTTCCTTCCTGAAATACTTGTTCTGGAGGATTTGGTCACCATGTGGCCAATCTAATTGCTCTGAGGTCACCACAAACTGCGAGGCCCAAACAAAAGAGACTAGAGAAGGTGATGGGGCAGGAACCAAGGAGAGAGAGAGAGAGAGAGAGCCCCTGCTTGCCTGCCGATCTCAGCTGACAGGCAGCATCAATTTGCCAGCCGTGAGAATGTGTTCTTTTCAGTGCTGGAGACGGAAGCCAGGGACTTTCACACGCTAGGTGCATGTTCTACCAACCAGCCAAGAATGACTATCCTGAAAGGGGACTCTTCCCGCTGGAGAGAATTACTCCAGCCGGTTCACAGGGAGCAGAGACGCGCCTCCCGGCCGCCCTGTGGACTAGTGAACAGAGCAAGAGATTCTCACTGCTCCAACGCACTCCATTCCGGGTGCTTTGTTACACAGCAGTAACCAAAATGTTGAGAATCTCTGAGAATGGTCAAGGGTCTAATTCATACCAACCTTGGTGCACTGGGGTAGAAATTTTCCCCAGTGAAAGTAAAACACACCACGTGGCAAGTTACATCCAGGTGTAACAAGGAGAAGTGTCAGGAGCAGCCGGCTGCTGCTCGCGGCCTTTCCACCCTCACGCTGCCAAGGCAAGCCAGCGTTTGGAGTTTTCTAAAGGCCTGTTGAGAAGAACTGCGGCTCCAGGGCCTGGAAGGAGAAAGGGAGAGGGGAGCAGGGGAGAGGGTATAAAGGAAACGGGGGCAGGACCAGGGGCAGGGCCACCTTGAGTGGCTTTGGGCCACCACACAACAATGCAGCATAGACACAGAGGTGCACGTTCTTCAGTTTTCCATCACCGTGACAGAACACCTAAGACAGATCAACTTATGAGGAAGGATTTATTTTGGTTCACATTTCATAGGTTTCAGTCTATGGGTGGTTGGCCCGTTGCTTCTGGGCCTGTTTTGAGGAAGTGCATAATGGCAGGAATAAGTGGCAGGGGGACATGTTCACCTCAGGCAGCCAGGAAGTGAAAAGAGAGGAAGATACTGGGGTCCTAGTAGTCCCATTCAAGGGCATGTCCCCCGCCCCTGTGACCTAACTTCTTCCCACTAGACCCCACCTGGTAAAGGCCCCACTGTCTCCCAGAGCACCCACACAAGCCTTTAGCATATAGGGCTTTGGAAGACACTTATCCAAACCATAGCAAAGTGATATTAAAAAGAGGTCACCAATCCGCCAGAGAGCCCAGTCCCAACTTGAGCTTAAGTTTCTTACTTGCCGAGTCCTCCTCCCAGACTCAGGGACCCCCTCCTAAACAGCATTGCATATCCTGTGAGGTGGTAGGTGGTGACCTGCATGCAGCAGGTCACAGTGGTTTAAGGGTCTGATGTATCTGATATTTCTTACACCCATTTCTCCTGCTTAAATGTAAGTAACATAAGCCTTATGAAAGGGGGAAACTGCAATAAGCGTTGACTTACATTATTTTTATCATAATGTTACTTAATATGTGCAAACATAAAACTTAGGTATAAAATCCTTAGGCTTTTAGCACCATTCAACTATAAAATTAAAACAAATTTCCAAATTAAACACCAATAAGATTGCAAAACCAATAAACTTCAAATTAACAGCATTAGTTTAACGCGAGGCTGTTTGGCAGCGAGGATTGCCGCTTGCAGGCGACCGCGGTGTGGGGCTCAGGATCCTTTTGCACCTTATTTCTGCTTGCCTTCGCGATCTTGAGCCTGGTGACTCTCACTTCCTGCTGCTGTTCTCTCTGGGAACTGCTAGAGAATTGTAAGCCTTCAGCTGCGCATGCTCCAGTCCCCAAGTCTGTCTGTTTCCTCCCTCTCTCCCTCCGCTCCTTCCTTCCTTCCTCCCTCCCTCCCTCCCTCCCTTCCTTCCTTCCTTCCTCCTCCTCCTCCTCTCCCTCCCTCCCTTCCTCCCTTTCTTCCTTCCATCTCTCTCCCTCTCCCCTCTTTTGCTCTTTCTTTCTTGCCTTATTAGCCCCCTGGCAGTAAAATTAAAAACAAAACAAACAAGATACCAAACTCATAAAATCCACTAAAATTACATTGCATAGGTCAAGGGTCAAATGTAAATATTTGCATATCCCATACAGCCTGGGTTGCAACTACTTTGCCATTTTCTTTGCAGAAGCAGGTATGGGTGATAACAGTGTCCTTTGCTCTGGGAATGGGTGGGTTCCAGCATCCTCTGGGTACCCAAATCCACTAATGCTCAAGCGCCTTGCTTAACACATTGTAGTTCGCATATGACGGATGCCCCGCCTCCTGCCTGCTCTCGATCACCCCAGATTCCTTAGAATACTCAGTAGGGTGCAAATGCTACAGAAATAGCTGTTAAACGCTATTGTTTAGGGAATAATGTCAGGGAAGAGTCTGCACATGTTCAGGAAAATGCAAACTTTTTTTTACAAATATTTTGGACTGCAGTTGGTGGAGTCTGTGGAGGGGAACCGAGTCACAGAGGGCCATCTTTATGTGAATGACGAGAGCTGCTGAGGATCAGTACGACTTCCCAGGTGGACACGCCAACCTGGACACCACATAATTTGCTGGTGTCTTGAAGAATTCTTCTTTCAGTTTGTGTGTCGCAATGATTTCAAACTGTGACCTTCCTCGACCATACGAAAACAGGTTGCGGGCCAACTGAGGCCCTGGGCTGCATTTGGGGGTGCTGAGCATAGATGGCCTTGAAGAGGTGAAGACAGGGGCACTAGAAGTGGGATGGCCACACACCAGGTGCATAGTTGAAGTGCCTGCCACGAGTGTCCCCAACGGCCCACTGTGGTGTTGTACTAACTGGAGTTTAGTACAACAAAAAAATAAGAGTCATTTGCCCATCCTGGTAGGAAAAGCCCAGGCGGGGCCTGCGTCAGACTGGGTGTGAGAGGATGATGCTGGGGCAAGACCACTGCCCAGGGCTCAGACGGGCACCTCTGCTCTGGGCACCAACCATGTGATCTTGAATCTGACCTCTCTCTGCCTCACTTCTTATATAGAATCCTGCTGCCAAGGCTCCCACCCTCCGTCCCCAAACATACCAGTGGGTGCACAAAAGATGGTACAGTTGGCCGGGCGCAGTGGCACTCGCCCATAATCCCAGTGACTCTGGAGGCCAAGGCAGGAGGATCGCAAGTTCAACACCAGTCTCAGTATCTTAGAGAGGCTCTAAGCCACTTACTGAGACCCTGTCTTAAAATTTAAAAAGTAAAAGAATTAGAAGGGCTGGGGATGCAGCTCAGTTTGATTCCCAGTGCCACACACACATACACACACAAAAAGTGTGATCAGCCTCAGTGGCCACAGGGTCCTCCATTCGTCCAAGTTCTGAGTGAAAATATTAAAAGAAAAACGCTGTTTGAATTGATCACGTACTGACTTGTGTGTTGTCATTGGGCCCTAAATAATGCAGTAAAACACAACATTCAACATTTATTATAAGGAATCTAGAAATTATTTAAAGTACTTGGGAGGATGTGAATAGATTATATGCAAAAAACCCATCATTTTGTGCAAGGAGATTGAGCACCCTCCGATTCTCATTCCCTTGAGGATCCTGGAACCCGTCCTCCTTGGATACCAAGTGACAACTGAGTGGGTAATGTGCTTGGTACAAAATCCATGACAGAGGGGCTGGAGTGGTGGCTCAGTGGTTATGGCGCTTGCCTGGCATGCAGGAAGACGTGGGTTCAAACCCCAGCACCGCGTACACAATGTCAGAGTAACGAAATCCACATGGTAAACTAAATAAAATTGATTCTCTCTCTCTTCCTCTCTCTCACTGTCCCTCTCTCTTAAAAAAAGAAAAGAAAAGAAAAATCATGATAAAGCAAGCATCCGACAGATCGCAGCCATTGCTAACGTCATATTAACGATGTTGGATAGTTGCTTGAGCTTCTCTGAGCCCCACTGGAAAAGTGGGCTGTTCTCACGGGTCGGCTGAATCAGAGCCCAGAGACACCGCTCAAGCCCATGCGCTGCGAGCCCCACCCCAGAGCTTGCTTTTATTCCATGCCAAAGTCCCGAAATGAATATTTCTGTTCCAGTCAATAACACGGTACAACTTGCGGTGAAAACTGAGAGACGACGATTAATCATTGGAACTGGAAGCATTTGATCGTACAGCGGAGAGGAAGCGGGAACAATGTGCGAGTGATTTCAGCGCTCCGCGTATGCCTTGATCTTTTAAGCGCTGCCTAGTTGGGTTATAAATATTTTCCCTTTGGTGTTGGGATTTGCTGAAGCTTTAAGAAAGGACTGTGAGCCTGAGAAAGGAGGGTTTGGGGCACACACAGGTCCTCAGCATCTGGTGGGTGCTGGGGGCTGAGGGTCCATCTGCAAGGAGCTTTTCTCCACTCAGTGGGAAAATTTATGCAGAAGTTGCAATCTAAGAACCAAAACCTCTGAGCAGATGTTTTATTTAGCTTGTTTGTTTGGTTTTTGCTTGTGTGTGTGTGTATGTGTGTGTGTGTGTGTGTGTGTGTGTGTGTTTAATGGAGGAAACTCTAAAAAATTGGGACATTATGCACATGGTCTATTTCATTTTCTCCTGAGCAGACAGGAAGCCACCATGAGGCCTCAGGCTCCCCTGGGCTGCATGGGCTGAGCTCAGGTTGCGGGGGCTGCTTCCCATGGGGCCTGTGCTCCTCGGCTCCCCCACCCCCACCACGTCCTTCCCTCCTTGGACAGGTAGACCCGGGGCTGTCATTTATTACATGCATAGGGTGCTATTTGTCTTAGAGTAGAACCAGCTCTCTGCATTCACATCTCCATTAAATGTGGGGAAATGAAAGATAGATCAACAGGGATGCATTTTTCAAGAAAAATGATGGAAGCCCTCTTTCTTGTGATACTGAAGAACAGCCTTTTGTATTTTGTATGCAAATGGCCAAGTTGGCTGGCTTGCTTGTTTGGCCCAGAGCGGCAGACTCTGCCCCAGTCCCTAGGGTTCCGGATGTCTCCTCGTGTGATGGGCAGAGCTCACTCAGCCGTGGCCTGGGTCCCAAGCTCAGCCTTGGGCTCTCTAGGGACCAGGCAGACACCTGTCCTGCTCCAGATTGGGAACCCCAAAGATGCAAACTAGCAATCTCTGCAAGGTGCTGGTTGCGTGGTGGGAGGAAAGCCACAGCCATAGCAGTATGGATTAGTGGGGAACAGAGAGGCGGCGCCATCTGTCCAGGAAGGGCGGCACTGAGTCCAGGGGAGTGAGATGGAGGCAGGTGCGGAGGCTGAAGCAGGAGAGAAGGCCCTGAGAAGCTGCAGGAGGCTCCCTCTGACTGCAGCTTTCGGCATGGAGGTGAATGGGGCATGAAGAGAAGAGGCGAGGGAGGCGAGGGGCAGCCAGGCTGTGACGGCCGCTTGGAAAGGGACATTGTCTCTTCAGGGTTCTGGAAGCCTTGCAGAGAGCAAGAGGCAGCTAGAACCCCAAAGCCAACCTTTCGGAGGAGAAGAGAACACGAGGCAGGTAAAGAGAGGACGGACAGTGGGGGCTGATGGGGGCAGCCGGGGACGTCAGAGCAGACCCTTGCATGGAGGGTGACCGAGTGCAGCTCTCCAGCTGCACACCTCTGGTGGTCGGCTTCAGGACTCTACGTGACCATGTTTAGTCTTATGTATAATCAGGACCATGATCAATGCCCTCCGGGTTTGCTGGGAGGGTTAAAGGAGACCAAAGGCACCTGGCGCTTAGGGAAACTTAATAAAACACGTTGGTTCCCCACGGATGGGAGCGGGTGCCTCCAACCCGCTACCTAACTGGGGACGGCTTTGCTGAGGTCCTCCCCGGTTCAGCCCCTCCCCAGCTGGTGCCTGCCATCTGTCTCTGGTGTTCCAGGGCCGACCCGACCAGCCGCCTGGCACGGGCGCAGTCATAATCACCACTTCTGCATCGATCCCTTCGAGGCCTTTTGAGCAGGCTGAGGAATGTTGTGATTAAAATGATTTAAACCCTGCCTCCTATTTCACAGCTTTTAATATTTGATAAGATTTTGGAGGGAGCCGGAGATGAGGGCAAGGCGGGAGGTCTGGCAGTTTGCAATCGCAGCCGAAGCTGTCTTAGGAACCCATCGGGGGCACTCCAAACAGGGGATGAGAGAGGGAGAGTGAGGGAGAGAAGACGAGCAAGGAGGGACGGGTAAACAAGGTGCCTTCTTCAAAGGGAAGCCCTACAAAGAAAAGAAGATGAGATCTTTGTTCTTCCGAGCTTTGAATTCTAGTAATAATTAAGATTATTATCATGAAAATAAAGATATGAAGAAAACTATAGCAGTTATCATTTATCAGGCACCCAATCAATGCCAGGTGTGTGTGTGAGGAATGTGCCTCTTTTAATTTTCCCAACAATCATATGAGGGAATATGATTTTTCTTAATAAAATATAGAGGCTCAGAGAGGCAAAGTGACTTTTCTAGTGTTGCTCAGCAGTTGCTGGAGGTCTGACATCCACACTGGGTTGATCACAACCCAATCCCCATCACCCCTCATGCAACACTGTAGAGCATTAAAGTACAATCAGGAAAATGTTGTGAATAAGCAGGGGACCTTAGTTTTCTCCTTATATTACATCAGTTCATTCTGGCTGGTTCTTTCTTTTTCTTTTTCTAATCAGGTATTGATTGAACCCAGGGGTGCTGAACCACTGAGCCACATCCCCAGCCCCACTTTTTAATTTTGAGACACAGTCATGCTAAGTTGCTTAAGGCCTTGCTAGGTTGCTGAGGCTGGCCCCAAACTTGTGATCCTCCTGCCTCAGCCTCCCCAGCCACTGGGATTACAGGATCAACCTAATTCTGATAACTGTTGGAATCTAAGTTCAACAAGGATCATGTGCTTGCTGTGATGGGAACAATAACTCTCACAAAGCCAGGCAGGTGCTTTCTAAGTGCCAGGTCCTGCTCTCTGTCTTTTCCTGCCCGGTGCCTCATAGATCTGCCCAACAACCTGCTGAATGGAGTGCTATCATTACCTCTATTTTACGCACGAGGAAACTGAGGCTCGGAGATATTGGGACATTTATTCAAATAACCCTGATAGGAACCTGGACTCTCTTGTGTAGAAAAGACAGTTTGAGACTTCCCAAGGCAGGGTCTGAGAGTGTCACAAAATGTGCGCCCAAAGTGTCAAAAACAGTTCAGGGCTTGGGAACAGCGAGTCAGTGAGCCCTCTCCTACTGTGTGTCACAGGCAGATTTCAGGGAGCGCAATCAACCTGGGTCTGAACAGGCTCCTTGAGAAGTCACTCTTTATCTCAGGAAGGCAAGAGGATGCTCCTTCAAGGTCACCCCAGACCTCCTGCAGGACATGGTTATTGGGGGAAGGGTCCTGGGGTGGCTGCGTCTCCCTTCGAAAGGGAAGGGATCTGCCAGAGTCTGCAGTCTTGCAGGGACTAGAAGCCAGCCTGACCCATCAGAGGGGTGGAGTGGAGTGCCAGCCATGAACATCCCTCCCGGGATACGGTGTGGGAGAGGAAATGAACAGATCTAGACAGTTTCAGAGGAAGAATGAGGAGCAAGAGCTTCAGCTTGGCCAGGCATGTAGGAGCTCTCTCACAGTCTCAGGGGTCTGCAAAAGGAGCCCCCTGCCTCTGGAGGGGCTGAGCTCATGACCATAGCCGTGCATTTGCCAAGGCCACTGGGGACATTGCAGAAGGGATGTAAACATAGGGAGGAAGTCTGTGAACTTTAAGGTGCCTTTCTGCCTGCGGAAGAACAGAAATGAGTCTAATTCCTCCATGTAACAGCGCTTGGCAGGATGTTCGGGACATGTCAAATTCCCAGGAAATGCTTGCTGAATGCATGATTCTGCTGCAGCAGATACGGACCAAAGCGCTCAGAGATACCGCTGAGGACTCAGCAGGGAGAGCAGCAACACTGCAGACTCCAGATCAGGTGATCCCTGCAGGTCATCGTCTCTGCTCTCACTTTATAGACGAGGAGACAGAGCTTCAGAGAGAGGAGGCCACCTACCAGGAGTCACGCCTGTAAAGGCAGCAGATGGGGGATGTCCACCTCTGTGGTTCTGACGCTGTGGCCCGTGCTCTGCACAGCGAGGCCAACCTGACCCTGGCTGTCCCTTTCCCCCATGCCAAGGTTACAGGCTGCACCCAGTGTGGTTCTTCTGCGAGGCTCTGTGCCTGGAGAGTGTTCCCTGGCCTGCTGAGGACGTGGGGGAGAGCAGCTGCCTCCTGGGTCAGTTCTGCGGGCAAGCTGGGCCTGTCCTGCTTGGAGGTCATCGTTCAGGTCTCAGGTCTCTGGCATTGGTGGCTTCTTTGACCTACTAAGGGCTCTTCCTTCTACCTCTACTGCCAAGCAGTGGTCACCTGCAACCAGTGACCTGTCCCTGCCCCTTTGGGTGGAATTTTCAGATCCTGTGGTTCATTGGTGCCTCCCGGAAGCAAAGGACCCAAACCCCTTGACTTTGTCCTAAATTATGTCCACTACCCGTACCGTGTGCACCAAGGATGTCCCCACCCAAACTCACCAGGAGGGCTCCTCACCGGAAGCCTTGTTTCCCAGCCCTGCCCTAACGCGTCCCTCCTCGAGGCCTTGGCTCTTTAACGACGGCACCTGACCTTCCACCTGACTCGCATTTTCTCTCCCTCCCGACTTCACATTGGCTGCCTGGTCTGACGCTTGGCCTCCTTGCCTCTTGCACCCTCCTTATTAAATCAGGACTTCTGGGACTGCTAATTCTGTGTCCTGTGGGTCTCCGCTGTGCACTGGAGGGTGTTTTGCAGCATCTTCGGTCTCTGTTTGGTAGATGCCAGGGGTGAGTAGCTCCTGCCCCTGGTCAGGATGCTTGAACGTGTCTCCAGATCTCGCTGAACATTCTCAGCTGAGGCCACCACCTCTGGCCTCTGACCGCCTGGCCTTGCTCCTCAGGCAGGGGGCTGAGTCAGGTTCTTCTCTGCAGACCCCGCTGCTGGCCACAGACTTTCTGTTCTCCATCTTCCAGGGGGTGTCTTCCTCCTTCCTCATTCCCTGGGCCAGTGTTCCTCTTTGTGGCTTACGATTCTGCATTGGGTGACCAGGTCACCCTCAGGTGCTTTAGTGAGCGCTGATCTCATGTGCTCTGCTCTCATGAATGGTTTTGCCCTGATGATCAGGCCCTGTTTAACCTCCGTCCTCCCCTCCTCTGCCTCGCCAAGCCTTCCTCACCAGCCTAGCCACCAAGAGAGAAACCAACACAGGGCCTTGTCCCAACACAGGGCCTTGTCCCAGCCAGGACACAGGTGCTTCCTGAGTGAGGCGAGGGGCCTGGGTGGAGGCGAGGGGGCAGCAGGCCTGGCCTGTCTTCCTCTTTACTGTCCTACCGTGACCTTGGGGAAGTCATGGAATGACCCTGAAGCTCTATTTAGTGCACTGTGTCCCTCTCTTTAAACGATTAAATGAACGTACATCACAGTTCCGATAGTTCAAGTCTGGGGAGAGGTCTGCTTCCCCGGCTTCGTCCCCTTCCAATTCTTGCCTGTGTTCAGTGATTCATTATTGCTACAGCGTTGCCAGCATCTCGTGTGCGCTGTCAGCTGGTCGCATTTCCTCATTTCCTTACACTTCGGGCTTCGGAACACTTCGCTGTGCCCTGTGCAGTGGAGCTGCTTGGATATGAGCACATTCTCTAATAGCTCCTGATCCTAGGAAATGGATTTTATCCCCTTCCATTCTGCTGATGAAGATTCTGAGGTCCTAAGGGCCCACAGGTAGACAGTGGCAGGCCTAGAATTAAGATTCTATTTATCCCCACTTAAAACACATCCTCTGAAAGAAATCACGTATTGCTGCTCACGTAAAATGAATGAGCTTGGATGAGACCATGTATGGAATGGAATGGCTGCATACAAAGAGATAACACATGGCTTAACACTGCCTGGCTCGTAGCAGGTTCTTATCACACATGTCTTTCCTTACCTGCTTTTTCTGGTAATAAATACAAAGGGTGATCATTTAGTGAATAGCAGAAAATCTCTGAAAGTGCTTCCCTCCCCTGGCCACTCTCCACAGGGGTCTAAGTTCCTTCAGGCTGAAGTAGCATCCGTCCCTGCGCTTCCCACAGGACCTTGAACAGGGCTTAATAAATAGCTATTGATTGGACTGTTGGCTACAGCACCTCCATGGCGACTCTGGGAAGAGATGGTGCACACGGGCTGGTGCGCTGGCCCATGGCTGCTCTCAGACAAGGACATTTGCATAACTGGAACGAGCTGTCCCCATCTCTAATAGAGAGCCGAACGTCACTAATTGGCAGGCAGAGGCTGTGTTCTCTCTATGGGATTCAGAAGGGAGCAGAATGTGACCTGAATGTTAATTTCCTCATCAGCCTGCACTTGGGGGCGGGGGAGAGGAAGGAAGGTGGGGGCCACAGCAGACTACACACTGAGCTCTGGTCTCATGGCCATTTCATTAAAATCTCCTGAAGTCAAGTTAAAAGGGTAGAGGATTTGCGGGCAGGCAACTAGGCTGAGCTCCCAAATCTTTTTTCTTTCTTTTTTTATTTTGAGAGAGAGAGAGAGAGAGAGAGAGAGAGGAGAGACATAAAGAGAGTCAAATTTATTTATTTCTTCCTCTGGTTTTTGTTTTTCTGACACTTAGCTGTATATGTGGTGCTGGGGTTCAAATCCAGGTCCTCTACCACTGGGACACCTCTCTATCAGCCTCCCCCCCAAATCTTTCCTTATCATCCAAGTCAGAAACAGATCTCCCAGTCTTCCTGGGCATCAGTTTCTGTACCTGTAAAGTAGAAATAAAATAAGTGTAATGGGTAAAATTATTTATTGGGTGAATGAATGGAAACTGATTTTCCAAAGGGATGTGACACCAGCCATAAAAATTATCCGCAATTGTGGCTGGAGTAGTGGCTTGGCAGTTACGTTGCTTGCCCGGCATGCGCAAGTACACGGGTTCAAACCCTAGCACCCACGTATACAGCTGAGTGTCAGAGCAACGAAATCCACGTGAGAAACTCAATAAAAAAATGACTCTCTCTCTCTCTCTCACTGTCCTTCTCTCTTAAAAAAAATTATCCGCAAGACAATTTCTGCAAAAGAGAAAGTACAGAAAAGTTTCACAAAACGAAAAGTGACGCAAATGATGTTGGACCCCTCGCAGGTTTCTGTTGAGGCGAGGTGAGAATTCTCCACCCTGTGCGAAGCAACGTGCGTCCTAGCAGTGGTGTCTGTGCTCGGATGAGAAGTTATTTAACGTGGTTGTAAAATGAAAGGTCCACAGGTCATGTTTCTGCAGAGAATGGCTCAACAGATCCGGTGGGAGGGAGAGCCCAGGTGTCTGAGCAACGTCGTTCAGGACCATGGTCAGCACCACCCGCACAGCCTCCCAGGGACACCTTTAACCAGGAAGACAGCAAAGGTGGATGGGGAAGATGCTGTTCACATGAGTGTCACAGGCCCCACCTTACCTCCCAGGACATTAGGGATATTTCAAAGACCTCTAAGCAGGGGTGGGATATGAAAAGTGTGGCGGTACAATTTTTGAACACTCTCAAGACATGCATGGGTACTGTTTTAATATCATTAGCATCTGCTGCTGTGCAGTTGTACAACGCCCCTTAGAAAACATGCATGATTGTAGAAATTTAAAATAGCAAAAGTGTATCAATAGAAGGCTCAAAGGCTTCCCCCTGTGCCTCAGATTCAGCAGATCTCTCCTGAGTATCTGGTTCTGTCATGCTCACAGCACACTGTGATGGAGAAAGGGAGAAGGAAGCAGTCTAGGGCTCTGTGTGTCTACATGAACAGTGCTGGGATGGGAAGCTGCCTGTATCCACCCCACATCATTAAATCTCAAAAGTAAAACATACTTCAGCTCATAAACTCCCAAACCATGTGCATCTGCCTTTGTGTTCTTCTAAAAAAAAAAAAAAAGACAAAAGAAGGAGGGAGATGGGAATGCTTTAAATACACTATGTATACCCAACACTAGTGGGGATACCCCTTAGTATAGAAACCTCAGGCTGCAGCGTGAGGAGTGGGGCAGAGTGGGGGAGGAAGCCCTGCACACAGGCTGGGGATATCAGGGCTATAAAACTGGAAAGAGGATCAGGAGTCTGTGTCCACAGGTCTGGGTAGCACTCCACTAGATCCATCAAATGCAGCCCCTGGGATGTAATTCCAATCAACTGAGCAACCGATTGATCCAAAGTCAGAATAATCACTAGCCTCCTCCTGTTTCCTGCAGGCCTTGCACAGCCGTGTGGCATAGACCATGTCCCCCCAGCTGAGGTGGACAGTGGTGGTGCCTGACAAATCGACAGGTGAGAGGGTCCCCTATGCTCTAGGGGAGGCGTCTAGCCAGCAGAAGGGGTGTCCTATGACAGATCGCTGGATGGAGGACAGGGAGATTCTGGGTTTCCAGGCATTTCTAGCAGGTCTCCTGCAGTGTCTTCGGCTGAACAGACATCTCCTAAGAGGACACAGATCTGGGTGAATACGGGGGTATTGTTGAGGGAGCAGCCTCTGCACACCAACCCTGCGGGCTAGACACTTGGTGACTGCAGTCCTGGCTCCCTTCCAGGGCGGAGGAGAAGATGAACGTGTCTTTTCTGATTTGGGGTCCGGAACTGCAGGCAGCCTCGGGAGCCTGGCTCTGTGTGTTTTCCCAGGGCCCGAAGCCCACTCTGGGCAGCTGTCCCACTTGTGTGTCTCAGCTCTCCAGCTGCAGTCAGAGCCCTGGGCTCAGGAAGACAGATTTCTCTGTCCTACAATTCCAGGAAACTTGAAATGCAAATGTGCCCCTGGTTGCAAGGGCTTTTATGAGAAAATGGGGCATGTCATTCCCAGGCAAAGCATGGCCCAGGGTCTGGGAGTCGGTGTGCAGGGAGTGAGGGTGCAGGGCACCCACCAGAGGCCAGGCTTTGGGGAAGTCTCCTGCAAAATGACAGGAGGAGCCCACTGTGACTGGGGAACTGGACAGGAGAAATGAGGCCAGAGAGGACAGCATTCAAGAGCTGCTACGCAGCCAGCACCTGTCCAGCCTGGGAAAAGAGCAGCGAATGAGGCAGAGGCAGTCCCTGGCTGCCCACCGAGCACCCTGCGTCACGTGGTCCTGGACAACAGATCCGCAAGGCAGCCCTGTGCTCAGGTCACACCTCCTTGTTCCTCCCCTGCTACTGAGCACTCTGGGGCTCACACCTGCCTCCACACAGGCTGGGCCTCTGCCCAGAGTTCCCTCGGCCGCCTGTCCGCATTGACAGTGCATATTTTTTCTGGGGTCTCAGCTTTGACCTTCCTCAGGAAGCCTCCCTGCCAGCTGGGACGAGCCAGCTGCCGCTCTTCTTTGCCTGTCTTTGCTTTTTCCGCTGATCTGCTTCCGTCTGTCTTTGAAGATAGAGTACACTCCTTCAGGGGGGCGGGTCTGGATCCTAATCCTTTTTGTAGCCTCAGTTTCTAGTTCAATCCTGCCACACTGGAATTCAATAAATATGTGCACATTGACCTGAAGCAAATGGACCAGCTGTTTGTACCTACTGTGCGCCAAGTGGTATGCGCACTGACCAGCACAGGCAGTAGAGAGAGAAATCAGACGTGGACCCTCAGGAAGCTCTGTGTGATGGGGGCAAGCACCCGGTATAATTGGAGTACGATTCGTCCCCTCTGAAACTCATGCTGTAATTCAATCCCTGTTGTGAGACACTAAGGGGTGGGATGGGGACCTGGAAGAGGAGAGTCAGGTCTGCCCTCCTGAATGGGTTAATGCCTCCTAGTAGTAACTAATGGGCTGATGAGTGATTGGGTCATCTCAAGGATCCTGTCTGTCTCTTTCTATGTGAAGCTCTGTGCTGCCTTGGGACTCCGGTACATGAAGTCCATCACCAAATACAGTCCTTCAACCTTGGGCCAGAGTCAGGAGCCAAAAGAAATTTTTTTTTTTTTTTAAACAGCACACCCAGTCTGTGGCCTTGTGTCATTGGCAACAGAAGACGGACTTGGCCAAGAGCATGGAAGAGCTCCAGACCATGCCTGCTGGGCCTGTGGGAAGACAGGAAGAGGTCAAGGAGCCTGTGAACCTGTCCCCTTGAAGCCCCATCATACTGTGCTCCAGCCGGCTCCAGACCCTTTCCAGGTCCCCACCTGGCTCCATTCCCTCCCTTCCACCCTCCATGCCTGGGATGCTCACAGCCACCTTGGTCCTTTAGGACTCTTCCCACCACTGATGTCATGGTCACCTGCTTGCCAACAGCCCCCAAGAGTGCTGGCGAGGCAGGCGGGAGGGCAATGTTCATCTGAGGACCTAGGGGCCAGCCAGGCAGAACGGGGACTTTTTAATTGACATTTAAATGTCAATGCGCCACATTAAATGTTATGGGTGTTTCATCGCGGCCCCGGAGGAGCACAAACACATCTTGAGCTCCTTAATCACTGCCCATATTAATTACTGATGCCCTTTGGTAGATGGAAACAAAGCCACTGCAGAGGCCATGCTCCATCCCGGAGGCCTGCAAGGTGGCCGGGGTGCCCATCCCACCTGTGGGGCTCGTTCTAGTGCCTGGGCTCCAGAGGGGTCCCTTCTCCTAAGGAGGATGCACAGAGAGGGCTGTGGAGAGGGAGGAAAGGGGTGGGTGGAGGAGAAGCCGGTTCGGATATGAGGTGTCCCCCAAAGCTCCTGTGCTAATGCGGGAATGCTCAGAGGCACCCAATAGGTGCACCTTAGCTGAATGGACTGACGGGGTGAGGGTGGTAACTGTAGGCAGGTGGCTGGAGGTGGTGGGTCACTGGGGGCTGCCCTGGAAGAGCTCATCTCTCTGCTGCTCTGGTCCGGCTTCCCAGCCACCAGGAACAGGGCAGCTTCCCTCCACCGTGCCCTTCCGCCGTGATGTTCACCTCCATGGAAGAGAACACACGCAGAGCAGGGAGCAGTTGAGGGCGGACAGAGCGGGAGTGGAAGGACAGTGACCACGAAGCACTGATTTATAAATGGAAACACTTCTTTTAGACAGAACACGAATCTCTGGGACACACACAGACATTCTCCTTCTGAATATGGGACCTTCCATCCCTGGGGGTTGGCGGGTGAGGACGGAGCACAGCTGGCTAAGAGGAGGTGTCCCTGGAGTGAGATGGCCATGGGCGGAGTCCTGCCTAATCCCCAGGGCTTCGGCAGTGTGGCCCACGGAGCCACCATCACCCTTCCTGCAAGATCTGGAACCTGATCCTGGGTGTTCCTGCTTTCAAGCCAAGACCCAGGCTGGCGCACAGGTGCTGGGGACAAACACCTCACCCGCCTCTCCTGCTTATGTCACGAGAGGGGGCAGAGAATTCCGCGTGGTGCTCCTGCTGGAGCCAGAGGTGGCATGGGGTGCTGGGAGATGCTGCTGGCCCCTCCTGAGCCTCCCAGCTGCCATCTGGTGCAGGCTCTGAAGACAGCACTTAGAGAGCGACCGGGACCCGTCTTTCGCTGGCTACCAACTTTATTTATTTGTATACTTAAGTGTGCTGTCACGTGGGCTTTTTTGTCACAAAGCAGTTGATCTGCACAAAACAAGTACATCCCAGGTGTCCACAGTGCAAGGCGCCAGGCTGAGTATTGCCCCGGGTTCCCCGGCCAGCTGGCCTAAGAAAGAGCAGCTGCCAAGCAGCTGGACCCCCCCAGGAGGCGTGGTCTGCATTATTGACATGGGTGAGGGATAAGCAGAGGGAACTGGGAGTGCAAGAAAGGTGGCCAGGGGCTGGGAGGTGACCAGGACACTGTCGAGAGCTCACTCCAGGTCCTCAGCCTTGCTGGGTTGTGGGCATCTGTTTACATGCAGGCAGTTTGGGTTAGATTCCAGCACATCTGTTTAATGTCCCTACTGTCACCAGTCAGCTCAGTTTCCCTGAATTGCAGCAAAGTCCTTGGGGCCTGGCCTGGAACACTGGGGA
This sequence comes from Aplodontia rufa, assembly GCA_004027875.1. NCBI lineage: Eukaryota > Metazoa > Chordata > Mammalia > Rodentia > Aplodontiidae > Aplodontia > Aplodontia rufa. Next base: position 21,343 of record PVKS010008993.1, on the reverse strand, counting down.
AGAAAAGGTGAATGCCCAGCCTGGAGGACAAGACTGATTGTAATCAGACGAGGCTGCACAGAATGCCAACAAAAGAAGGGGGAGCGTAAGTATGAAGGACCCAAAGGGTAAAGCTTATTGAGCCTGGAGGAGACAAAGTGCAAAGAGGAGGGAGTTTTTGAGTTGGACTTTGAAGGATGAATAGGAGACTGTCTAGAGGCCAAGGGGATGGTTGGGCCCATCCGGAGCAGGAGAGAAAGTGTGAAGTTCAGGAATGAGGGCATATCTGCAAACAGATACTGAAACGGAAACCAAAAATGAATAACATATGTTACTGCTTTGCAGGTGACTTGACATATGTGCAAATAACTAATTATAGTTTTATTGTGATAACATTAAAAAGGACATAAACAATGCTTTGGAACTGGAGTAGCTGAATTTGGGGGGAAATGCATTTATCTTCACTGCTATCAAATTTGAAAAGAACTGAAGTTGGTAAGAGAGAAATGAATCAGTCTAGGGTGAAGGCAGGTGCTGGCTGAGGACAGCTTTTAAACTAGAGCTGGGAAGAGCATCCCACGGGCGGGGCACGGAAGTTCCCATCAGGCCCCCACCCGGTCCAGGGTAGACTTCACTGGGCGGGATCAAAGCCTGTCAGGGAAGAAAACACAGGGGGCGGCGTCTTTAGTCCTCTTTCTGCAGGAGGAGAAACCGAGGCTCTGGGAGGAGGTGGGAACTCGTCCCAGGCCACTCAGCTCATCAGCAGCTAAGGAGACACAGTCCCATGTATCAATCTGCCATGTCTGGGATTTAAACAACGCCAGGTTTATCAGCACTGTGTTTTATTTTATGAGATTTGTGTGTCACGGCTGACGCCCTTAAAGATTTCTGTTTGTGCTTTTACAGCTCATTAAAACGTAATGATAGACTGGGGGACCGTGAGGGCTTCGAGTCCCTGACTGGGCACTTGGCAGCCTCTTGATGGGCATAGGGGGGCTGCCTGGCGGCACCCAGGGTCCTGGGGACTTGGTTAAGTCACACAGCCTGGGAACCGCAGAGCTGAGACTTGCCACCCAGGTCCTTATGAGGAGTCATCTCTCCTAAACCAGAATGTCTATAATTTTCTAGTAGACCCCAACAGCCTCAGAACCGAGCGTGGAAAGAAACGGGGAAGCCACGACACAGGCTAGCAGGTATTTAAAGGCCATCGGATGCTGGTCCAGAATCCTTATCTATCTCTTCTCACTTCATCTCCACAAAACCTTATGCTAAAAATCTTGACAGCAGAGTCCTCTACGATGTGAGCTTGGCCACTTCTCAACCTCATTTCCACCCACCTTCTCTCCCTGCCTCCACCCCGGCACTCTGGCCTCCTTCCTCGTCCTCCAACTCGCTCCCACCTCAGGGCCTTTGCATAGGTCTCCCCCTCTGCCTCGGAATGTTCTTCCCTGAGGGCCCAGACTTGTCCTCTGGGAGGCCTTCCCTGGTCCCTGCTTGGATCTCACCACCTGGAACTGAGACCCTGGGGCCCACCTGGTTCACAGCTGGGTACCTGGAGCCCAGCGTGAGTGGCCTCAGAGCATGTGCCACAGGAGGCCGCCTGTGGAGGCAGCAGGGCAGGGGAAGACGCTGCTCCTCCAGGCAGCACTTCACAATGGACGTGACTCTGTAGAGAAAGTTGGCTCAAGTCTATCCATTTTTATTCCAGAAAACAGCCCATGACATGCCTGAGCACCTACTGCGTACCCAGTCCCTCACATGTACGAATTCCTTTCATCCTCTGATAGTCCCACAAGACGGCTCGCTGAATTATCCTGTTTTCCAGCGGAGGCCAGGGTGTGAATCACGCAGCCAAGGCCATGCACTAACAGGTGGCTGAGCTGGCTGGAGCTCCGGCAGACTTGGCTCCAGTCCATGCGCTTAACCTGCACGCTCAGCCTTCTCTCAAGGGAGCTGAAGGGGCATGTTCAAGGTCACACGGGCAGCAGTTGGAAATGCCAGGATGCTGACCACTTCCGCCTGACTCTAAGGCAGAAGGCCACTGTCTCACCAGGACGCTTTAACAGGCCGCAAGGACGAATGCAATCCAGCCTACCATGCAGCAGGGATTCCCCGACAAATGCCAGTTGAGGCTAGGGGCAGGGCCCCTGAGGGCTCCTGCCTTCCCCAGTCACTGCTAAGGCTGTGGGAGGAACTCCCAGGACTTCATTCACAAGACGAGATGGAGCTGAGCAGACACAGTTGGAAATGATGTTTCTGACTGTCAGAGCCTGCTTCTAGGCCCGTCTGCCACACACCTGTGCCTCCCCTGCCCTCCCTCCTGTCCTTCTGCCCCCTTCCATGCTGATACCATCACCTCCTCCAGAGGAGACGGCATCTAAGGGGGTAGGGGCCCCTGACCAGCAGCAGAAGCCAAGTGACTCCGGGACGCTGGGGTCATAGGGCAGGGCTGCAGGGCCTGGTGACAGCCACGGTGCAGGACTCCCAGAATCTCCTGGGCTTAGCATCAAGGCATCCTCCCTGCCCTCACCCTCTCAGAAGCGCTCAGGTTTTGGGGCTCTCTGAACACACCAGCGTGGAAGGAGGCTTTAAACACTGGTTCACATAAAGATTCTCACCCCCCCTGAGCTTCACCCTCATTTGCTGTTTGACGAGGGTGGGGAGGTGGCTTGCTGAACCTCACTTGCGTATCCATCAAAAGGGAATGGTAATGCCCACTGCTTAGGGTCTTGGGAATCAAAGTGCAGGTGTGTTTCCCCGGGCTAGAAATGCTGTACCCGGTACATATTCTGTGCCCAAAAAAGTCGAGCTGTTGTCAGTGTCGGGCTGGGTCAGAGCTCCCAGCAGCCTGGTCTACCCTGGCCCAGCCTCGTCCCATGGTGGGGACCCGGAAGCCAGGCTGGACTCAGGTAGCACTTCCACACTATGAGTTGTCCTCAACTATTTCCTTCTTGTATCCCTGAGGCCTTAGGGTCCCCGACCCCAGAGATGGAACAATTTCAGCCTTCACAGTTCAAGGCTGCCCCGGCTGTCCCCAGGACTTTCAAAAATTCATCCTCTGATCAGGACTCTGTGAGGAGGTGGGAGCATCCCCTTTTGGCAGATGAGGAGACATAGGAAGCATACCTAAGGAGCACTCTTTCCTGACGTGGGTGGAACTTTCCAAAACCCATCCAGGAATCATGGGCGGCCTCCCTGGGATGCACTGTTATGAAGTAAAAACAGCAGAAGCTGCAGGGCCAGTTGGCCCTTGGTTAGAATCCTGGGGCTGCTGCAGAGGACTGGGGCTTCTCAGAGCCTCAGTTTCCCCATCTGTTGTATGAGATGATAATGCCGACCTGGCAGTTTTTGAGATGGTTAAATTCCGCATTCATCAGGCATACAGTAGGTGCTCTGAACAAGCTGGCTCCTGGAGGAGTCATAGGCTCTGTGCTTTGGGAAGCTAAACCCCTTGTGCATGGTGCAGGTGCTCTGAAATCCCCGCCACCGAGCTGCTGACTGTCAGGCTGAGCGCTCTGCATTCATCTGAGTAATGGCCGAGCTCGGTCTTGGCCTAATTGGTGAACGGAGGCGTGTGGGTTGTTTATTGGTGGAGCATCGAGGAGCAGTGCTCTCAGAAGATGGGGCTGGGAGGAAAGCGCTCTGCCTCCGCCTGCCAGTGACGAGGGATAATTACAGCGCTTGTCAAAATAAGCTGTGGAGAAGATGGAGCCCATTCCTCGCCAGCCGGCTTCTCGGATCCCCTGGGGATCCCTGCTTTAATTAAATACCTGGTGCAAACGCTCGCTCTGCACTGGGTGTCAGCAACACGCGTGGATTAAAAGTCCACCCCGGACGAGCCAGGAGGTGCGCAGGACAGGGACGCTGAGGACATAGGAGAGGAGAGCAGGAAGGAGAGAATAACAAAGGCAGGAAGCAGATGAGCAGTAGAAGGAGGCTCTGGCTGCAGGGAAGGAACCAAGCAGGACATAAAAAGAATTTCCCAGCTGGGACGCATGCCTGTGAAGAAATGTTCTGTCTTGATTAAGAAATTCAAAACTCGCACCTCGAGAGGGGCCAGGCTGGCTGGCGAAGTTCCGCCTGGGAAGGTGACAGCAGCCTGGATCTGCTTCTGACACTGCCAGGCCCTCTCTCTTCACGCCAGCCCACCCTCTTCTGGCCTCAAGAGCCGCAGCTCCCCGTGCCACCCGGGCCCAGTTTATACACAAGACTTGTCCTTTAATCCCTACAGAATGGCAAGCTTGGCTGCAACATTAGACAGGACTTAACAAAAATCCTGGGGTGACAACCGGAAAATAAACACTGAGCACATCTTGAATCCGGATAAGCCAGCGTGCAACCGTGTGCAAAATGTGACTTCCGCTCAGGGGCTCTGGGGACTTCTCAGCTGGCTTCATGTTCTCCTCCTACCCCACCGGTTCTACACGAATGGTTGCAAACTGGTGGCCGGTAGGTGGCTTGCTCTAGCCCTTAGGGGGACTTTCTTGGGGACACACGGTCATGTCCAAATAAACAAAAAATTGCACAACAACTGTAGATCGAGGTTCTCATGAAAAATCAAAAGACCTGACCTCCCCAGGTTGCATGTGCACAGGTGTGATTGCTGGAGTTCCTTCCATCAGGCAGGATGTACCCTGAGCCCTGGACACTGTCACGCCAGCTCAGACCTAGAAAGTGAGGGCAAGAACCTTGCTGTCCTCCCGTATGTCCATCTGGACTGTGCCAGGTGTTAAGTCAGGTGCAAAAGTCTTACAGAGGGATGGAGCAGTGGCTCAGCGGTTACGGCACTTGCCTGGCATGCACGAGTATGCGAGTTCAAACCCCAGCACCACGTATGCAACAAAATCTCGGAGCAACAAAGGCCACATGAAAAACTAAATACATTTGATTCTCTCTCACTGTCCTTCTCTCTCTCTTTTTTTTTTTTTTTAAAAAGTCTTAGAGAGTTTTTAACCCGCCACCCCACCCATTAATCATTCACTCACTCAGGTGTTATAAGGGCTTCCTTGGTGCCAGGTACCATGCCAAGTCTGGGGACAGAGGGTTGAACAGACATCCTAGGTCTCTCTTCACTCCAAGGGTTCTGTCTGAGGCCTTCTCTAGCCTGTTACCAGGGGAGTGCAAGCAACTGTAACTGGGAACCACTGGTCAGCCCTGGGGATTCTCCAGAAAGCTCCTACCGTGTCCCTTGAGCAGGCACAGGCCACAGGAGCTGCTCCTCAGGGCTGAGTTTCTTCTACCCTCTCTCCCAGGCACTGAGCGAACAGCTCCATGCTGAAGCATGTGGCCCTGTGCACCCTTGGAAGGAATTCCCTGCCCATCAAGCAGCCAGAGCTGAGGGTGACCTCATCCCTGGAAGCCCTGCAGGGCCAGCCGGAGGGCTGAGTCCCACCAGCCCTGCTGCTCCTCAGTGCAGGTCCTGGCCTGGACAGCTCCGCCTCTCTAGTCCATCTTCTCCCCTCTTCGATTCCTTCTCCACACAACTGAGCTGTGAAATGCATCAATCAGCGCTTGTCATTCCTGCTTAAAATCCTCTAGCAACCTCCTCTTGCACTTAGAGTAAGATCCCAGTTCTAAAAGACCAGGACAGTCTGGCTCTTGCTGGCCTCTGACTGTCTCTTCTGACACCCTCCTTACTGCGGTCCAACCTCAGCTGCCCTCTTTACTCTTCTCTGCCTGGTCTGGAGTGGCCTTCTGTCTTCCACAATCATTTACACACCTGGACCCTTCCCGTTATGACCTGGGCACAAAAGCCACCTCCTCAGAGTCCTCCAGGATTCCCACATGTGAAGTGGCTCTTTCCTTCCTGGCACCCCTTCTCTGTGTCTTCCAGTTTTACCACCTTCGGGGCCTTCTCATTGCCTTGAATTACCTTATTGATTCATTTACTTGACTGTTGCTTCCCCTCACCCCACTGTTCGAGCAGATCATAAATTCCATGGAAATACGAATTTGGTTCTGCTCTATATCCCAGTCTCCAACACAGTGCCTGGAACACAAAGGACCCTCAATGAATACTTGAATAATTGATGTGTGAAGGAATGGGTCTATTTCTTTCAGATGCCCAGGGATGCATCTTGGTCCCTCCTGGGTCTGACGCTGCCATGAGACCTCTTGTAATAAATAGTTCTAATTCTAAAAACTTCCTCAAGACTGAGCAGTGCAGTCCTTGATCTGTGGAGTAGAGGAGAGGGTTGCCCTCAGCCCATGATAAGGATCACCACGAGCACACACAGCTACACGCACACACACACACGCATACACACACGCAGTCAGTAAGAACAAGTAGTCCCTGCTGTGTGGATAAAGGAAGAAACAGTGAGATTAGGACCCAGGCTCACATGGATTCCAAACCTGGTGAAGCCCTGGCCGGATGTCAGCGGACAGTGGGCAACACGGACTCTGTGATCTGGTCTGCCTAGCTGTCATTGCATGAAGGGCACTTGTCCTCTGTGCTTGCAGTGGTCACCCAACTGTCTTGGGCATTCTGCACTGGGAGGGGGTGGGGAATAAACGGAGCCAGGTGTGCTAAGTGCTTTCAATTAGCACCTCCCAGCACCAGCACAGGATGACATGACCTTGGGGGTGGTGAAGGTTATGCAATAAATGCAGAAAGCACTCAGGCACCCCGGCAAAGGAACATTACAGCTCGCTCCAGAGTGCAGATGAGCCAAAGCCCCAGAGAGGCTCAGATCACTGAACTGGACCCCCAGGGAGGAGCACATGAACATTCTGCTGAAAGGAAGCAGGGAGGAGAGAGGAAAGCCATAGATGTGTGGGAGCATGTGGTGTGAGTGGGCAGGCGGTTGGGCATGGCTGAAGAGAGGCTGTACGGTGGCAGGGATGAGGCGAGGCTGGGAGGGAGGCTGTGCGGAGGCTTTGATCCCTGCTAACTCACTCAGCACCCTCGAGGAAGGCTGGGGTAGCCTGCGGATGCTGCCTGGCAAGGGCATGTTGAGGTCAGACTCCAAGTCCAGGAGAAGCACACTGGTGCAGTGCAGAGACGGTTGGAACAATGGAAGTCAGAGGAGGGCAAATAAGACAAGGGGACTGCAGAGACAGGATAAGGGCTGATCCAAAGAGACAAAAGGGCAGGCACAGGAGCTGTTGATGAAGTAGACCCACAGTGTTTCAGTGACTGACTATCACAGAATCCAGTGAAAGGAAGGAGCTGATGATTACGCTGTCATCCTCACCAACATCACCATCACTGTCACCACCATCATCACCACCACCCTCATCATCATCGTCATCATTACCACCATGATCATGCCCTCCACCATCACCACCATTGCTACCATCATCACCATAACCCCCACCCCCACCCCCATCACCACCACCACCACCACCACCACCATCACCACCGCCGCCATCCTCACCATGATCATGCCCTCCACCATCACCACCATTGTTACCATCATCACCATAACCCTCACCCCCACCACCATCACCAGCTCCATCACCATCACTGTCACCACCATCACCACCACCACCCTCATCATCATCGTCATCATTACCACCATGATCATGTCCCCCAACATCACCATCATTGCTACCACCATCACCATCCTCACCCCCACCACCATCATCGTCACTCCTGCTAACTGTGATTGGACAGGAACCATGAGTCAGGCACTATCACAGGATTGTCCTGAGAAGAATCCTCAGCTCCACCAGAGGCTCTTTGAGCCTAGCTAACAGTCTTTCCTGACATTCCTTTCCTGGATAAGCTCTCTCTTCTCCCCCAGAACCAAATGTGTTTTTGCTCAGTCACCTTATGTTTCTCTGGAAGGTACAATTATGTCAGTAAGTTCTACAGCTCCTTGGATGGATGAAATAGCCAAATGCCCAGCTCACAGGTTTGTTTCAGGGCTATGTTTCAATAATTTGTGGAGCATATGGGTTTTAAGCACTTGATACTTCTTCTTTTAATTTATTTTATTTTCTTATTAAGAAATTTAGTTGTTGCATATTCAAAATGCATATCAAGTAACAATATCATATGCATATATTCTTAAATCAGAATCACCCCCTAGATTCCTCCCTCTCCCCTCCCTTACCTGTCCCCTCCTCCCTGCTCCCTGATACCTATCTATGGTTGTCCTAGGTTATGTGTTACTACACCTTTGCTGGGTCTAATACATGACCCTATCTTTCAGACAGGCCTGGGTTTAGCTCCAGCCTCCACAGATGAGTGAAGACATTCGACCCTTGACTCTCTGGATTTGGCTAACTTTGCTACTTCTTTCTTAATGCCATGACATCCCAATGCTCCTGCAAGCTCCACGAGACAGAAACCATCTGTTTTATTCACCAATGCATGCCCACACTGTAGGTACATGGTGGAACCAACCAATATTTGTGGAATAAATGTTACTTTCTCCATAATCCACTTTTCAATGTCCATTGATGAGAAAGAAGTATCTGATAGCAGTGAATTCTATCTAAAAATGAATTACTGCTGTTCCACATTCTTTATATTTCTGCAGTCACATATAATTTGGAAACATCGAATCAAATAAAATTCAATAGACTTCTTTATTACAGGACTTCTCTGAATCTTTAATGTCTGATGTACTTTGTGAATCTCCAAGAGGAGTTTCAAGTATATAACATTTCCTAAGCGTATTTAAACACGGAGATCCTTCTCACAGCCTAGTGCTTCAAGGAACAGGGTTTCAGTTAAACCCAGTGTTCAGGCGTTTCACCACCAGTAAACCAGCTGCTGTCCTCTTGGATTTCCTTAATTATATTCTTAACATGGTTAAGAGATAGATAACGATTTCATCAATTCTCTGTATGAATGGCAGTTCCTTAAAGCGGAAGAGGTTTTCTTAACAAGAACATTAGCATGTTCTAAAGATGGGACTTAAATCATTGCCTTAGTGCCTGGAATTCATTCTTTGAGGCGTAGATGGAAGATCGGATACCAGAGCTGAGCTACGAGCATGTACTTTTTCTGACCCAAGGATGCTGCTTCTCACCTGAGTCAGTGCACCTTCTGATGATAGGATCCCCGGCTCTCAGGGATGTGGTTTGGAGGTGGAAGGACTGCCTTTTGGGTGTTCAAAAGGTAAACAAGGTCCCCACCCCGCCTAGTGAGCACAAGTTCTTGGGGCTCTGTAAAGCATCTCCAGTCCCAGACTCTACACTGGAGGCCTCAACATCAGGACTCTTCCTTAAAGAGGCACAGGATGATTTCATATGCATATATATATCAGTGGCTCTGAAAGGAGGGTACTGGTGCACCAGGTCCACTTCCTTGAAATAGATATTAAAAAAAGAGAAAGCACTGAAGGGTCATACCTGGCTCCGAGGTTAACTGTGAGCTTTGCCTGAAAGCCAATAGGTAGGCTCCACTAGGCAGGTAGATGCCCCACATAAAACTTGGACTTCACTGGGGAAGACAGGCAGAATGGGAAATTATACCTCTAGCATGGAGATGAAAGAAAGGCGAACAAAGAAAACAGGCCTGCCCTGACTTTGATGTTGGGGAGATGGATGGGAGAAGGGGGCTCTTTCCACTAGCATGTGTAACCACACACTAGACTTCGCTTGGGCCTGAGGTCAGAATAACTTCAAGTGAAAATTCTAATTGAAAATGGTCTTTTGGCACTGGTGTAGGGTAGCGTGATGGACTGGAAGCAGAGGAGTCAGGCACGTAAGGAGCCAGGTGGCTTTAACACACAGGACACTGCTGAGTGCCGGGGCAGTGCAGGTGGCAGGAGGCAAGGATGCACAGCTGGAGTGGTATCTCTTTCAGTCTCATAGGACTTAGGAAATGGCATTCACCAGGGAGTGGGGGCCTCAAGAGGCACACCCAACTGTCTCCCCTAAAGACCTTTGCTGGATTTGGAAGAAAGCAAAGTTCAAATCGTCAAAAGCACGTGCAGATCTGGAGTGTCCCCAAAGGTCCTGGGGTTGAGGGCTTCTACAGTTTGGCACCATTGGGACTTCTAGGAGGTGGGGTCTAGTTGGAGGTCCTTGGGCCACTGGGGTGTGCTTCTGAGGGACTTTTTGGGATCCCAGCCCATCCAGTCTTTCTCCTTTGCTTCCTGGATTATGATGTGAGCGGTTTTGCTCCACCACACTGCTGCCATGAGGTGCTGCCTCCACACAGCCACCAAACAAAGCAACCAGTTAAGCATGGACTGGAACCTCCAACGCTGTAAGGAAAAAATGAGCCTTTACTCTTTATAACTTAATTATCTCGGGTATTGCATCCGAGTGATGGGCAGCACTGAGTCCCCAAGACCCATTAGTCTCTCAGTGAGAAGTCGTGGAGGGCCCCACTCAGGAAAGAGGCTCTTTCCAAAGCTACAGCCCACTCCCACTCCAGACTAGACTGACGTAAGCAGCCTTAGCCCCACCTCCCTAACAGAGCAAGAGAGGTCCCTGGCAGAACCTAGCAGATGGTGCCTCTGAGTTCATTCCTACACACTGTCCAGGGTGCGGTCAAATTGTGAGGCAGGATGAGGATGAGAAAAGAAAGCAGGTGAAGAAGAGACCCACACATGATCTAGATACTGCAGTCATCAGATGAAGACTGTAAGGGATGATTACTGTGTAAAGCAGACGGGAACAAATGGGCAAAGTGGATGAAAATACACAGCCACTGGAATCTGCTGTCAGTAGTTGTTTGTGATCAGTAAAAGCACACAGACTTACCGGATGGCTTTACCAGCAGACTGGACACAGCAGAATATAGGATCGGTGATTTGAAGACACAATAATGCATAATAGTCAAACAAAAGCCAGAAAGAGAAAGGAACACTGAAAAGGAACAGAGTGTAAGCATCATGGGGGGAATGAGCCAAGGACCAACATACACATAACTGGCATCCTAGGAAGCAGGAGAGATGGTGTGCGAAAGCAAGGCTGGACAAGAAAATGATCAAGTTTCCAGAAACTGACACCAGACCTGCCAATCCAGACACCCAGTGAACTTCCCCCAAAAGGCAAATGGAGAACCACAGCTACGCATTTCACAGTCAAAATGTTGAAGGCCAAAGGCAAAGATAAATCCGCAAAAACAGTCACAGGGAAGAAACAGAGAAAGCACCTTCGAAGAAGCACCAAGGAGTCCTCTAGCTGAGCTTTCCACAAACTCTGACGGACTCTGGGGAACCTCTTCAAAATGCTGAAATTTTTAAAAAAGGCCTCTGCTTGGGGCTAGAGCGGTGGCTCAGCGGTTATGGTGCTTGCCCAGCATGCGCGAGTACATGGGTTCAAACCCCAGCACCCACGTACACAACTAAGTGTCAGAGCAATGAAGGCCACGTGAAAAACTAAATAAAAATTGATTCTCTCTCTCTCTCTCTCTGTGTCCTTTTCTCTACTCCAGTATTAGACACAAAATGCATATAAAGAATTGTATGAAAATGAAATAAAAACATTTTAAGACAAATAAAAGCTGAAAATCAGCAAAAGCTTAATGCCATCATATTAAAACTATAGGACACATGAGAGGAAATCCTTCAGGTTGAAGGAAAACGATTCTGGTCAGGAACAATGGAGAATATTACAAAGTAAATGTTTGGATTAATATGAAATAATATTGACTGCTTAAAAGAGCAGTATTAAAGTCTTAGGAGATTCACAATGTAAGGTAAAGGTAAATATTTAATAGCACAAAAGGCAAGAAGGCAGTGTTGGGTTCTACTGCTGTTAAATTCTCACATTGTCCAAAAAATAGTACAAGAGCAACTTACAAACAGACTGTCATAAGCCGGGATGCATCCTGAAACTTCTAGGGTAACCACCAAGAAATCAGAACCCAGGTAAAGAACAACACACATTCAGAAGGAGGCAGGCAGATTTTAGATTTTAAGTGTACATGTTACAATATCGAGGTGCTCCTGAAAGAATTGGTTTAGGAAGCTCTTTTCTGAACTGCTTTGGAATTTCCGGTCGGTCACTCTACATCAGACACTGGAGTTCATTATTGAAGCCTCTGCAGTCCCAAGGCCAGGCCGAGAAGGAAACATCTTGGGGACATTAGCTATTTACTGATGAGCTGGTCACTGCAATACGTAGTTCACTCTCCAGTTTGCATCCACCTTAACTCTGGTTTCTGTCCCTGCTCCTCAACCTCTGCCTTCACTGGTTTCCTTCAGTTTCTTTGTGCCTATAAACACCTGCGATGTGATGGAGATTCAGAGGACATCCAAGAAGAGGAAAAGTGCAGATCTCACAACTGCTTAAAGTTAGCCAAACGTTGTTGAGGGACTTCTTCATGGCAGTTAAGACAGTGAACAACCAAAGAAAAGAGCCTGGGCTGGGTGCTTCAAAGAGAACAACATTATCATCGAATGGCGGAAGAGGCCCCTGGGAAACTGGTGGACCTCTGAAATATGCGCCGCAAAGGATCCTCCTCGTGCGGCACTCTGTGTAAGCCAAACTGTCCCCCAAATCGGCTCTCGGTAATTCCTAGTTTTAACAGAATAAAATAGCAATGCCACATTCTAATTATTTTGTGAATATAAAAGTCAGTTTCATTTCTTTCGTGGTATAGCACACTTCAAACCTTACTCCTAGGCTATTAAAATGAACCGTGATCTCTTCTTTTGAAAGATCCTCTTGAAGTGGCGTATTACTGCATCAAGCATCCTTAGAGTAATGAGAACTGTCTGTGTCTATTATTTTTTATCTAATAAGTATTTTTTCATATTCAGTCAGAAATGTGCTATGGTCTGAATGCTTGTGTCCCCCAAATTCATATGTTGAAAATCTGTCGGGCAGGATTTTTGGGGCCGGGGGCATCTGGGAGGTGACTAGGTCATGGACAGGGCACTCATGAAAGGGATCAGAGCCCTTATTAAGAAAGCCCACAGAGCCGGAGCAGTCACAGCGCTTGCCTGGCATGTGTGAATGTGCGGGTTTGAACCCCAGCACCATGCACACAATGAAGTCTCTGATCAACAAAAGCCACGTGAAAAACTAAATAAAATTTATTCTCTCTCACTGTCCCTATCTCTTTAAAAAGAAGAAAGAAAGAAAGAAAGAAAGAAAGAAAGAAAGAAAGAAAGAAAGAAAGAAGAAAAGAAAGAAAGCCCAGATCCTGTTTCTTCCCTCCACCTTGTGAGGCAGGTGCACGGCCCTGGCCATTAACTGGGGCCTTGACCTTGGACTTCCCTGCCTCAGCACTGTGAGCAACAAATATTTATTTTTTAAAATAAATGATCCAGTCTGAGATATTTGTTCCAGCAGCCCAAGTGGACTAGGACAGCATGTGTATCCTACTTTCTTTCCTGCAAGATCGAGCCTTGGGACTTCCTGTTTGCTGACAGTTTTGAGCCGGGCACTTTGATGAGGAATCTACCCAGCACTGCTTGGAGACATTTCAGATTTAGAAGCCGCGGTCTGGAGAGTTCGTGTGATGAACTTTCCCAGAGCTGCACAGGGAGTTTATGACTCAATCCAGATCCCCAACCCCACTGGGTCCGATTTGCAAACAGGCTCTCACTGGGGTGCACACCTTCTCCTCCTCTCTGCAGGCTGAGCCTGCTGTGTCCTCGGTGCGGGCAGGTCCGGGGCTGCTGGTCCTCAGTCCAGTGTGACAGGGCTGCACAATCACAGTTGCCATGGTTCAGGCTGATGCTGGGGCGTGGGCCCAGAAGCTCAGGTGCCACAACCCTAGCTGGAGCTACCTCTTCAGCATGGGGCAGGCCACAGGGTGTCCTCCCATCTTGCTCCAGGTGACATAACTGGGGCAGGAGAATGGGGAGGGAGCCAGGGGACCCTGGGATTCTGCAGGTGTCAGTTGAGATAGTTTGAATTTTCTGTCTGCATCTCCTGGACTCTTTCAGGTAAGCGCAGCTAACTACTTTTTGTGAATGCACAAAATGGACCTTAGAGAAGGGATTTTTGGCCTGCGGGTGGCAGGACCGGGGATCAAACAGCCTGCCTGTCAACCTCTTTCCCTCCTCACGACCTTGCTCCATCACTGTGACTCGAGCTCTTTTGGAAAGGTGGGATGGGGAAGCTTTGCCGGGGTGTTCTGTCAAGATCTGGGGAGCAGGCGTGTGACGTTTCAGGAAGGTGCTGCTGTTGACAAGTGCCGACCAGCCCAGTGCCTGCTTCTGTGCAAGGCTGGGCACATCATGTGTCAGCTGAGGACTGACCTCTCCCATGGCTGTCCTGCGACACTGCTGTCCAGGACGGGCTGACAGCTCACCATGATTCACATAGGAGTGTCACACTCAGAGGCCCAGGCGACAGGGGCTCAGGGTGAGTGCTGATACTCTGACCTGGGCCTGGCGCATCACAAGGACAGGTGGACGTGGTCTTACAGAGCACTGGATGGGCTGCAGTGCAGGGTCATCTGTAGCAGCAGAAGGGGACTAGAGGTCATCCATTTCTCTCCACCTACATGAACCTATTTTATATGGGGAAGCCAAGGCCCAGAGAAGTGTAGGGACTTGTCCAAAGCCACACAGAAAGAGAATCAAGCCCATGCTCCATAGCTGGAGAAACAGGAGTTCAGGAAGTACAAGCCATGCTTTTGCCCAAGACGGCCTATGAGGTTATCCAGCCCTACACCCTCAGTTTGTAGACGGGATCACAGAGGCAGGGCGGGAACCCAGGCATGGCCCTTTCAAAAGGGTCCAATGCGGAAGTGGCCCCGGGCGGGCGCAGCGTTAGATGGACCAACACCCACCCACCCTTCCAGTGGCCACTAAGGCCTTCTCCACCAGAGGCAGCAAGAAACGTCTGGCGTCTCACTGCACTGACCGCACATCTCGCCCCTGCTCCCTCTGCCACACTGAGGGGGTCTTTTGGGGACTGTACCTTCTGTGGCTGAAGGAGGGTTGGTCTGGAGGAAAGAGCTTCCGCGACATGACCATGGCGCCAGGAACAGGCACACGGTGTCTGAGTCTTGGTCTCAGACCCGCTGGGGATGGGCCACCCGCTGCATTTTATGGCCAAGGAGCTTCTGGGTCTCCTGGCCTCCACCGGGACGCTGTGCTCAGGAGAGCGAGTCTCCTCGCTGTGCCGTCCTGTGACTTCTCTGCCTCTTCTCTGAAAGCATCCTGGCTGCCAGTGCAGCCGTGGATAAATCACAGCGCCGGGCAGTAACTGTTGGAGGAATAACTCATCCCAGGGACGCTGTGTGAGGAGGATGGATCCCTTTTCCATTTCGCAGCCCAGGGCTGTACCTGCGCCCGGCTCCAGCAGCCTCCTCAGCTGCACCTCAATGCTGTGGAGACCTTGCAGGGTGGGGTAGGGGTGCCGCTGGGAACAGGCTCTCCCTCTGGGAGACCTGGCAGCTCGTCTCTTCGGAGGATGTGGGCTGGGAACCACGTGCCAACGGAGCCCCACAGTGTACCTGCTTGGCTGGTTCTGTGGTTGGAATGGGGTTCACCGCCACCAAAACCCTCGTGGAGGCCTGGTCCCCACATCCGCAGGAGGCCTTTGGGTCATGTGGGTGCAGCCTCCCTGAATGGATCCATGCCTTTCTTCTGAATGGGTCCCTATTGCAGGAACTCGGGCCTTTTTCCTTCACGTGCACATACGTGCCTCCCTTCCTTTCTGCTCATCCACCATGCCAGGAAGCAGCACCTCGTCCTCACCAGAGGTGGAGCAGATGCCAGCCCCACACTCTTGAATGTTCCAGCTTCCAGAACCACAAATCCAAATAAGCCTCTTTTCTTTATAAATGACCCAGTTCTCAAGTATTCCGCCACAGCAACAGAGAATGAACTAAGACAGCCAGAAACCTTGGCTGCCTTCCGTGGGAGTTTTCCTGGGCGTACAGTGGGAAGAGATGTCCTTGGAGTCTAGCAGGGAAGCGGCCCCCACCAGGAGCCTTGGTTTACATCAGAAGAACTCAGGCGCGGAGGGCAAAAGTGAACAGACGTGATTGACACGGCAGGCAGTTAAGGCAGTACCAGGCTGATGGGTGACTCCTTTATCACCAGATTAGAAATCAAGACTCAGCGTGGGCAGGGAAGCACTCTCAAGACACAGCCTGAGAGCGTGGCAAGTGGGGCCTGGAAGACGCACCGAAAGTTCTAGCAATTACAGGGCTGTTCACCACAGAATCTGCTTCACCCCGGCCAGTGCCGGGCGTTGGCTCTGTGGTGTAATTTGGATGTGTCCTGCCAAAGTTCGCGGTATTTGCAGGAAGGGTCTTTGGGAGATACTCAGGTCAGATGAGGTCATGAGAGCAGGGACCTCGTGATGGCTTTAGCAGCCCTGTAAGAAGAGGAAGAGCCCTGAGCCAGCCCATGCTGATGTGTGGCAGGAAGGTCCCCAGACACCAGCTCTTGGGCTTCCCAGCCTCCAAGGCCATGAGCCATGTAAACCTCTGTTCTTTACCAGTACTCATGGGGACTGACGCTCCTTATCAACATCTTCCCAGACATGGGGATCTAGGAGCTGCACTGTGGGGGTCCTGACCTCAGCACCTCATGTGGTCTGCTGGTGAGGCCCAAGGCCAAGAGAAGAGATGACCAGAGAGGGCGGAACGGAAGCCCTCCCAGAACCCAGGGCCAGGCAGCATCTAGGAGCAGGGGAGGAGAATCCCACCAAGGAGGCTGAGAAGATGGCCAGAGATTCAACGAATCATACGGTTAGAGGAATGAAGGAAGGGGCACAGGCCTGGGCACATAGAACCAGGAGAAACGATTCCTCCCTCTGGCAGCAGGGCCGAGGAGGCCCCTCTGCTGCTCTGAGCCTCCTCTGGGCACTGCCTCCAGCCTGTCTCTGCCATGGACTGAGAGCCTTTGAGGGCAGCACCTGGGTCTCGGGGTGCCTCTCCTATGCCCAGGAACAGGGGAGGCTTCTGGAACGAGGGCTGGTGGGGAGGAGGGAGGAGGCATACCATGCGTGTGACAGACCCTAGGGCCCTCAACCCAACAGAGTCCAAAGTTAAGGCCATCCAGGCTGGGGTGCAGCAGAGTGCTTGCCCAGCACGCACAGACCTGGGTTCCAACCCCTACCCTGCGGGGGGCAGCAACAGGCACAGAAGCAAAGAACAGACCAAACCAAGGCCACTGGACAGGAGTGAAGAGAACAGGAGGCAAGAAGGCTGTGAGGGAGGAGCAGCCCCAGGAGACTTCCCTGCCTGTCTGAGAGGACTTGGAACAGTCATCATAGAATATTTACTACCCACCATGGCTTGGCTGGGGCTTGTCCCCTAGGGGATCGTGTGTTGGAAGCCTAGTCCCCAGAGTGCAGATGTTGAGGTGATGGGACCTTTAGGAAGTGGGGCATAGGTCACTGGGAGCATGCTCTTACAAGGAATTAGCATAGGTCTCCTGGGACCCAGGTTCTCTCTGGCTTCCTGTGGTGCCATGTGATCTCTCTCTTTCATGCACACTCCTGCCAAGATGCCATCTGTCACGAGGTGACAGAGCCAGAGCACCCTTGTTAGAGCCCATACCATGCTGCTCAGACTTTCAACCTCCAAACTGTGAACTAAATAAACATTTTTCTTTGTAAGGTACCCAGCCTCAGGTATTTCATTATAGTAACTGAAAACTGACTGCCACACCATTCCTTGTGCATCTGCTTCTCTAAGGCCTGTGGGACTGATCAGTTCACCCTTGTTTAATTTTAGCAGCTCTTGTGCTCACACTGCAGAGGGATCACGCCGTAGTCATTAGGGCTTTGGGCTCAGCTCTGTCTGAGAATTATTTTCTAAATGTTAAGTTTCTTCCTTGGCGAAACAGGAAGAAGCATAGTAGCATTTTCCCAGGGCTGTCAGGAGAATGTTCGGTGCAAGGGCAAGAGAGGAGAGGCAGACACTCATGCCCCCCGTGTTACTGATGGAGAAACTGAGGCTCAGTTGCCATCAGTTGCCCAGAATTGCAGAGCTCTCAGTGACTGTCCTGTGTGGTTCCACACATCGGCATCCTGGCTGACTTTCCTCAGTTCCAGCTCCAGCATCACGCACTCACATGACCACAGGGCACCACCTCCTTTTCAGGAGGAGAGGCACTTCTGGAAGTGGCTTGTAGACCCCAGCTGCCACCTCTCCGAGCCAGGTGGAGTGCGGTGGCCATAGCCCAGGCAGGGAGTTCCCTGATTGTGCTGGCCGAGGAATGAACCCTTGTCTCCCTGTGCAAACTGTCTTCCACGCAAGCCGTGGGGCACAGTCTCTCCTCCAGCAAGGATTTTTGCAGAGAGGTGCTGCGGTTGACTCCTCTCCTGGATCCATCGAGCCTGGATACGCGTCCTCCCCGCCCCTCCCTCCCCGGCCCTGTGCCTGCAGGCTGAGTGGGCTCCCTCCACTCCACTCTCCACTGTGGACAGACTGCACTCAAGGCTACTTGCCAAGGTCGTATTTAACTCTGCTGCACTGCAGGTGAGGCGTGAGAGAGCCTTAAATCACAGGGAGCTGGCCCAGAGCACCGCACGCCCCTGCACGCCTCAGCTGGTGGGGGGAGCAGGGGTCCACTCTTGCCCCTTCCCCCTCCTCACTCCAGCTCCACTGGGCTCGCAGAGGTGGGGACCTAGGTTAGCAGCAGAGAAATGCTCGCCTTCACTGTTTCCTCCCTGGGAGGGAGACTGGAAAGGAAGGGTTGAAGGAAGAGGGAGATTTGGTGATAGAGAGAAAGCTTTCTGGCTACAGCCTGGGCAGAAAGGGGTCAGCTCTTGGGGTTTGGAAGGTAGGACAGGGCTGTTGGATCCCCTAAGTGGAGGTCTGGCCCTCTCTCCAATCATGTGTCCATCCTCCTGCCGGGAACACTGAGGCTCAGTAAGGTGGTGCCCAAGCCACACCAGCAGTAGAGTAGCCATGTTGGAATGAGATGGCAAACCCACATCTCCTGGCCTGGCCTGGAGGAAGGAGCTTCCAGGTTAGGGCCCAGGGGTCCTCAATGTGTGGTGGTTTTCTCTGACTTGCTGTACGACCCAGGGCAAGTCACCACCACTCTCTGTGCTTCAGCGTCCCCAGCAATGGCTTTGTTTCTGCTAAGTACCTGCCATGCGTGGGCACTAGGGTGCCACAGGGAGCTAACAAAACCCTGCCTTTGTCGTGAGGTGGGTAAGGCCAGCAGAGCCTACCCCATGCACGGAGCATGAGCCCGTGCTGGCGGGGCAGGAGGGGCGGCTCCGAGGCCTCTTCTCGCCCCGCGCTCTCCTGCCCAGAGCAGCGGACTGCAGTTCACACCCAGCTGCAGATCTCGGATTCGGAACCTTATTTATTTGGTCTGGAGACGAGCGATATGATTTTCTTCTCTCAAAAGTAGATTTACCTTCTTAATTATGTTTGAGTTAGATTTACCATCATATTAATTCCCACTCCCTGAATCAACGTGGAAGGCAGCTGTTTGCTTAGGGAAAGGCCCCAAGCACGTGGGAGAGGCAGGGAACCTGGGATCCTTGAGGTCCCTTCAGGTCCTCGGAGGGTGACCGGTCCAACAGAGCAACTGGGGTGGGCTTGGGGCAGTGGAGGGGCACCTCTGAGGATAGTCCCCTCCCGTCTCCTCTCTGGCCCATATCAGCAGGAGTTGGGTGTTGATGGAACACCTCCTACGTTATAATCCCCAGCTCCCTGTCTGTTGGCGTCTTCTGTCTTTCAAGAGCTAGGGTCTTTCCTGGTGTCCCCGAGCTCATAGTAAGGACACCGAACAAATTCATGTCTTCTTCCTCTGCCCTGCACCCATAGGTGCCCCACCAGGCCTCACTGAGCTGCTGAGACACATGTCCAGAGGACATCCTACCTGGGGCCCATCCCAGGGTGAGGAGGCCATGGCCCCCCTGCCGAAGTCTCCAAGGATGGTAGGCGATGTGGCTCAGATCTGATTCGTCCCCTCTCAAACTCACGCTGTGCTTCAATCCCCCTGTGAGGGGTGAGGAGGACAGGAACTTGGTCTCACTACAGTATTGGTGGGGCCTTTGGGAGGTGGCTAGGGTCAGACAAGGTCGTCAGGGTGGAGGCCCATGATTGGGTCTTCATGGCTTTATAAGAAGGAAGAGACCAGAGGGCACACACACACACAAACACACACACACATACAGACACACTGCCTGCCCTGCACCACCTTGGGACTGTGCCAGCAAGAAGGCCATCACCAGATGTGCGTCTCTGAACCTACAGAACCATGAGGTCATCAAACCTCTTTTCTTTATAATGTAACCCAGCCTTGGTTATTTTGCTTTTGCTATAGTAAATAATTCAGGTGGTCACCTAATCCGTGGTTACCAGCACAGAGCTAGACAGACACCAATATTCCTAACCTCTCGCAGGTCACTGTGATGCACTGGCACTGAGGTCCCCACAGTCCCATTGGAGGAGTTGGCGGCAATAGTGTTTGCAGCCATGGAGACCATCTAGAGCTCATGAGAAGTAGAAAACGGGAGAGCAGACAAATGAGGCAGCCACCGCCCGAGGGAGGAGGCGCGTTCGTCACACGGTCTGAGAAACTGAGGCCGCCAGCAGAGGCCAGCTCACAGGAGGAGCCCATGGAGCCCAGCCTCCCCCTTGGCCTGGCCTCTAGCCTCTGCAGACCTGGCTGCAAGGTGGGGCTGGCCTGGGTGCAGGGGAGCATCCCAGGTCTGAGCCCCGCCAGTCCACCCAGTCTAACAACCCCACCCTGTGGGACTCACATGTTTTTACTCTACCAGAGGTTTCTGCGGTGCTCTGTTGCAGAGCAGGGGACCGGCATGGGGGGCACCGACATGGGGGGCACCCTGACTTCCAAGGCTGGCAACCTAAGAGCTGGGACTCCGGCTGCGTTCACGCGAGTCGCCCTCTTCCGCACGCGGTATTTGCAGCAGCCCTCTGCTAGGGTGACTCACTGCCCCCACTCAGGGTGAGGCCGCTGAGGCTCATGGTGCCACGCGACTGATCTGCTGCCACGCTGCAAGTGAAGGGCAGCCTGTGATCCCAGGTGCTGGCCTCGGTGGGTGGGAGAGCCTGGTGGTCAGGGCTCTGCAGTCCGGCTGCCTGGGGACCTGGCAATGTGCCCTCAAGCGAGTGCCCAGCTCTCTCCATGCCAGCTTCCCAGGGCTGTGAAGTTGGTATGGAAATGGTGACCACCACCTGGGAGAATGAGGCACAAAGACCCACGCCCCTGCCCAGGGGACCGCCTGTCCTGCCCAGCCTGTTTCCTCTGCTGGCTTCTCCACCATCCTGCCACCTCCCCCGCTGTAGGCAGGGAGGTTCCTGCTGACCACCCCTGGGAAGAAGAGAGGAAAGAAGATGCAGTGACCCCTGGGCTTCCACAGACCTGAGAAACTGCAGGTGAAACCCACTTGTTCTGAGAGAAAAGCCTTGATTTCCTGGGCTCTCTTAATTCCAAAAGCAGGAATCTTAGAAGGATTTGGAGAAAGTTAACGGATCAGGAAGACTATGTGTTCTGCCAGAGCAACCTCAGCCTGGAGGAGGAGGAGAAAGAGGAGGGGGAGGGAGAGG